>JAQIWA010000439.1:0-32142 GCA_034693305.1 Eueremaeus valkanovi | reverse complement strand
AAATTGCGTGAATGGACCTGAATCATTAAGCGGATTAAAAAAAACTTATTGATAACAAAAGCAGAAACTTATAAACAGTTTCAAACATTTATATCAGTTATAATCCTTTATAATCCTCCGTATGACTAGAGTTCAAACCCGGACTTTCTCTCGCTACTGTACACTCTATAACACTGAACCCAATATTACACCAGCAATAATGTTGCTGGGTAAGAAACGCGTTTCTTACATCAAATTACAACTCATGGGTTTAAACGTGAATAATGTGCACCAGGGGCAGCAAATTACTCAAAAAAAATCGTCCTCTGTGTATGAGGTAGAGCAGCAAATACATGACATCACTCTAAGTTCATTTCAAAGAGTCCAGTATCTTATTCCAATTGTTTGGATTGACTCTTGTTAACTAAAATTGAGCCCTTTCCTCTCTACTCACTCCACACAGTTATGTTATATACTTTTGATCACAACTTTCGCAGTGACTCCTTGTATGCCATATAAATATATAGCTTTAAGATTTGGCTCATTTTTGGCACTTTGCCCGGGACTGCTCTACAGTGACAATCAATAGAAAAATGGTACAGTACCTTTCTTGAATCCAGCAGCTCCGGCGGCCTTGGCGAAGCCACCTTTCTTGCCAGCGGCACCGGCTGCTCCACCCGCAGCGAAAGCTCCGCCAGCTTTGCCGAATTTGAATCCTTGGCTCAAACCGAATGTCTTAATAGCGCCGAACTTTTTATTGTAGCCTGCTCCTCCCACTTTCCCGAAAGCTCCTTTTTTGAAGCCCTTTTTGAATGCGGCGCCGGCAGCTGCAGCACCTCCGGCCTTACCTCCCTTTTTGAAACCTGCAGCTCCGGCAGCGCCTCCAGCAGCGAATCCACCCTTTTTGCCAGCTTTTGCACCGAATGCCGCACCGGCTTTAGCACCAGCCTTAGCACCTGCTGCGCCTCCCTTGGCGAACTTCGCACCTGCGGCCGCTGCACCAGCAGCTCCTTTACCACCGATTCCGGACTCTGCGACAGCCAAGTCATCTTCTGAAGCACTGACCTCGAGTTCATCGTCTAATTGCTGTGAGTACTGATCTTCCTGAGCGAATAGGGCACAGAATAACAGAGCGAAAACAATCTGTCCGTTAATTAAAAAATTATAATTTCATTATAAAATCAAATCAAACTCTATTGACATCTCTTTCAACAAAAGCCTGCTTTCATAGAAAGCCATTAAATATTGAATAGAAATATATGGATAAACAGAATCATAAGAATAGAAATAAATGCAATAAAGTTTGAAAATAAAAAAAATATATGAATTAATAGAAACACTAATGAAATAGAAATATATTTATATTTATTTATATAATGAATAGATTTCATACCAATCGTAATAACATATTCATTGTAAGCAAATATAAGAATTTCTAATTTGACTTTCACTACAAGTTTTGGACCAAAAGCTGTTTTTTGATTTTCTCGGATGTCTTATGCCTTATATAGTCCAACAAATAAATAAATAACAAAAATATGGATTCCGTTATAGAAATAATATTGTTTTGCTTTCATAAGCAAATATCGTTTGACAATCAGTTCTGTTCAGTCTGTCCGCAGGTATTTCAGTGTTGAACTTGATTTCTTGTGTGCAGTAAAGCTAAATTCCGTTCGACCTCTAAATACTCTAAATATTGAGTTTTATTTTAAGTGTTTAACAAAAATTTCTTTTTCGCTCACTTTCTCTCTCTTTATTGTCTTGTTTTTGTGAATATTTTAGTGAATGAACGGATGATAAGCACTACTAATACAGTACAAGCATTGCTATTAGAAAACAATTTCCTGGTTTACGCCAAACAATTCTTAACTTTACTACTAAATGAATATCTATTTCCTATAGAATTAAAGTTTAAAATCACATTAGATTTAACAATTGAGCAATCAAACAATCCGGGTCTGTAATTGGGCTATGTCTTGGTTTTACAGATATTAGAAAAGTATTGTCTAATAGACTGACCGTTCAATTCTAACCAATTTAATACTAATACTTGAACAAGGTAATTTTAACTAAACACTATACATTATTTATACTCTACAGCTGTGTTGTTAAACGGGCCAGTATTTAGGGCCACTCATAACACAATAAATGTATGTGCCATACATAGACTTACTGCAAAAGTTGTGATCAAAAGTATATAACATAACTACTAGGAGTGAGTCAGGAGGAAAAGGTTTTCTTTTAGTTTATTAGAGCTGAATAAAAAATAAGCCAAATTGGTACTGAGCACTTTGAAATGACTTGTGAGTGATATCATGTTATTTCTCATATATGAAATGCATACAATTTTAATCCATTTCTTATACCCGTAACAACACTGCTCTACAGTATATCGATTACTGTATCGATTAATATAACCCGGACCAAAGACTATATTTTAATTTAATGCAAAAATAGTTGGAAAATAATTATTCAAAGCATTATTTATGTTTTATCAATAAAAATGCGTTTTCACTTTTAGCTGAAATATTTCAGTGCTCAGTGACATATTTGACTCGAATTTATATTTCATGGAACTTTACAACCCTATTAATTAGGGATGCCATAGGGGGGTATAGACCCAAATACCCCCTGAGTTTGAGATTTAACAAAATACCCCCCTGTGTTTTGAGGCTCTGCTAGACCCCCTCGACTTTTTGCTCGCGACCTATACCGAAAACGGCGCCGAAGGCGCCATTTTTGGTAAAAATGGCAGATTTTACCGATTTTCGGCTAAATTTAGCTTAAATTCAACTAAATTAAGCTTAATTTAAGTGAATTGATGCTAAATTGTGCTAAATTTAGCTAAATTGAGCCAAAATTGGTCAAAATCGGCCTTTTCGACTTTAAACGCCATTTTTCGGCCATTGTGGCGGCCATCTTGTTTTCAAGATACTCCCTCCTATACCCCCTGAGTTTTGAGCCAAAAGTCGGCCATTTTACCCCTCCCTAAACCCCGCTGACTCGGCCGACCTTGGGCATCTCTACTATTAATATGTGAACAATGAGTGTGAAAATCACCTGTATCAATAGTTGACTCACACAGTATTACTACAATATTTGTGAACAGTCCAGTAGACTGTCTATAAGACATTGAAAGCAACCGTTGCTGAAATAGGCCCGTTGTCTAACACTAGTTCTGGTGCTAGCCTTGAAATCTATGATAACTTTTCTTTTGTTATCATTATTCGTAATCTTTTACTGAATGGAAGTGAAAATATTTCATTCATAAAACAATTGACGCGAATATAGAGTACAGCATATGTTTGAGTCAATAAAAGTTTCATATTTTGTCGCTTTATAACAATTGGATGGAAATTAAGCCAAAAATATAATTAAGATTCAGATCCAGTAAATGTTGTTTTATTTAAAGCCGATTACTTGAGTCTACTTTATTGTTCAATAATCTAATAATCAAATACAGTACTGGATAATTGAAATCAATAATATTTTAAACAATTAAAGCTAAGCTTGTTCATATTTCAGAGAGATATTTCTTACCAAATATAAAATAAACTTGGTAAAAATAATTGTTTATAAGTTAACTTATAAGCGAGTATACCGTATGAAGAAACTTAATTGAACCAATACAGTACAGTATCATCTTTCATAAGTGCATTCACATTATTCTATGGCATAATTTTTCGTTATTCAAAATCTTTTAGTGTTTTGAGTGTATTCTGTATTTCCAGATCATTAGAGAGAAAATTTCTTATTGAGAACACATCGCATATAACGCTAAAGGCATTGAATACTAGGCAAGGGATGAATGACTTCTTATTTATAAATATGTTTTTTATGAGAGGAGAGAGAGAGAGAGAGAGAGAGAGAGAGAGAGAGAGAGAGAGAGAGAGAGAGAGAGAGATGAATTGATTGGACAGAATAGGTTTTTCTGATATTTGTCTGCACTGTTAAGATCAACGAAATGCTTAACTTTTTATTTCATATATATTAATAACTTTTGTATCGAATAATTAAATACATTTTTTTCATCAAATACATAGAAAACAATAGTTGCCTGATCATATTGAAAATCCAATTTTATAAATACGGTATATTGAACTACCTGTATCAATCAAAGCAATATAAGCTGGCACTACAGTCCAACAAGCAGTTTAAAAAACCTTTACTGAAGTTTTGAAATACAATTGACTCAATTGATTCATTTTTCTTATCCAATCTACAAATTGTTGAGATTTCAATCTCATTTCAAAACACTGTGAAATATAAGCTAATACTGTATAAGACATACTGTAATACAGTAATGATATTACTTTTCGAAACTTTTCTAAAATATAATAATTGTCTCACAAAGTATGTGAAAGCAATACAAACACCTAATACTACAGTAAAAATGTTCTCATAATCTCATTGAATGAAAATATTATTTTATTTGCACAACAATTGAAAAACTGAAGATTTTAGTTGAAATACTTTAAAGGACCTGCATGTTTGCGAACAACTCAATATTTGAGCTTTACATCAAATTATCAATAATTTGCTTTCAAATCCGTTCTTATTCTACTGTAAATGCAAAGAAATTTCAACCCAGCTCAATGCAGTTTAATGCACTACAAAAATGATGCACATGATGTGCCATGCTAATTTAACTAATTTTAGCCTTATTTCCTTTTAAAAATGCCTAATTTACGGTAAAAAATCTACTGTTTTGCTTTGGGATGTGCAAGGCCCAAAACGTCAGGGAGGGTATTTTGAATTTTTCCAAAATTCATGAGGAATACCTGAACTCAATCCTTTAAACCTAGTTATCAAAAACTCATGGAAAATGGACACTTCAAAATGACCATTTCAGGGGGGTGGACTATTTTGTCTATACCCCATGCGCATCCCTAATCTTTGTCCATTTTAGCGGACCCCTTATACCCATAGGTTTACTGAGTGGTCATTCCTATAATTATAATGTGGTTCACTATAATTGATACTTTCAAAAATTGAAAAACAGTCGCAAAACACCAATTGATTTGAATGTTCAAAAATGTATATACACTTGAATAGAAAGTATTCGATATATTAATTGTAGGGATGGCCATTGGCCAAGCGGTATAGAAAAAATATCCACCAGGTTTTCGCCCCGATATAATATGGGCGAAGTCGCAATTTTTGTCCGAATTTGGGCGAAATTCTATTAACAGCAATTAAATTAACTGAACTGAACTGGGCCTTTCAGTCAAAACTCGGTTATTTGACACCATTTTGCACTATTTCCTGTCCGCCATTCCCCGCTTCCCCTATACCCCTAGGTTTGCTGAGCTTGATCACCTCTTATTAATAGATAACTTGAATTGATTTAATGATTATATAATTAGATTAATAAATCTTGCCTTTCTCCTGAATATCCTTGAACATTGTTTTTCTTTAAAAAAAATCAATTTTTATATCAGAGGAGTAATGAGTAATGGTTTGTTCCTGGTATCCATATAAATATACAGCCTGTATGACAGCCTGTTGTTTTGCCTATTGCCTGCAAGTTATGTCAGGGCTATCACAATCATTGGTAGAGAAAATATATGTTTAAAGTGAAAGCAAAATGCAATCGAATATAATAAACGGTATTTCGTTGTAAACCTAATTTCATATAACGTTAATTGAGTCCGACTTTCAGAACAAATAAATTGTAAAAAAGCATTTCTACTCAACAAATAAAGTCAAAGATTTTGTTAAATACTCTGAACTTATTTTCGTTGATCCTTGACATTTCTAATATGTTTTTTCTCACTTTTATATATTATATTAAAAATATTAATATTCAGTCAATTATTTTTTAAGCGAATTATTTCCAATTATAAAACCTATGCTTTATATGCATTGCATGTACTCTTACTCTATTATAAATGATTTATTTTTCAATCGGGTTAATTTTATTTTTATATTTAGTTCTTATGATAACTTCTGAAATAATATAATATAAAACAATATGAGATTTGAAATCATATTGCAGCAATGAGCAAGGTGTTTTTGAAATTGCTAATTTTAACAAATTTTGAATTGCAAAGAACCTCGATAGTTTTATTTGAAAAATGATATCAGATAAACAGGTAATGATATTTCTATTGAAACAATTATTTTTATAAAATACTTATTAATATATAAATATTTAATTAGTTATACAAATGTTATGTAACTTAAGATTAGATTCGATTAAAAGTCTATTTTTTAAATATAATACAATTTGAGAGCATTTCTACTCAATTCTTACACTTCAGTCACAGAAAACACTTCATTTTGAATAAATACTCAATTATTTTCCAATTAATTTTTTGCCTCCCAGGCCAGCTTTCTTCACACCGGCCTTAACTGCTGCTGCGCCTCCTTTGGCCATCTTAGCGCCGGCGGCTGCAAATGCTTTCTTGCCTCCTTTAGCTGCCCCGGCCACTGCGAACCCTTTCTTTGCGGCTTTAAGTAAAAAATTAATTTTTAAAAATTTTGATTACAATTATAGGAACTTATCAATAAGCTAGGCTATTCAATTTGATCTAGGTAGTTGCAAAATAGTTTTAAATCTCTGTGCAATTATTGCGAATATCATATGATCTGAACAATTAACGAAACAATTATGAAATTAATGATTAAATATTTTGAGTAGAGTTTAATTTTTGAGATTTTTATAATAAATTATAAATTTCCATAGGGATGACCAAGGTTCAACCTTATGTGCAGTATAACATCATGTGTTTTATATTTACCTTTAGCCCCTTTCTTGAGTCCGACTCCACCGACTGCACCAAATTTGCCGCCTTTTTTGCCTAATATAGGAATATATGAAACGTTACTACAGTATAGTCTGACTGATCCTTAACTATCAGTCCTATCAGTCCTATCAGTGCCATCAGTCATATCAGTCTGAGTGGTAATTATAAGTTAAGACACAATTGTATATGAAATTAATTGCAGACAAATAATCTCCACTCACCGAAAGCACCGGCAGCACCAGCAGCAGCACCAAAACCGCCAGCCTTTGCGAATTTGAATGCTTTAATTCCACCGAACTTTTTGATGACCCCGTACTTTTTAGCAAACCCTGCGCCGCCCAACTTCTTGAAGCCCCCCTTTTTGCCGAATTTCTTGAACTTCCCGCCGGCGGCACCAAAAGCACCCCCTTTTTTGAAACCTTTTTTGCCGGCTATACCACCAGCTTTGCCGGCAGCCCAGGCACCTTTTTTGCCTCCTTTGGCCGCAGCCACCACAATACCCTTCTTCGCACCTTTAGCACCTTTAGCTCCACCTTTTTTAAAAGCTGCCTTGGCCTTACCGCCCACAACTTTACCGCCGCCACCACCGGCTGTTTCGGCCGCTGCTAAGTCTTGATGAGACAGAATAGTTGGTCGTAACTGAGAAGCCGACGGTTCGGTATCATTGGCAGCATATGTGTCGTCGTCATCGATGGCTAACAATTCAATTTTATCCGTCATTTCAGTATTGCTCGAATCGGTTGTATTTGTTATATCGGCTGTCGTTCTGTTCACTGCATAAGTGCTAACAATCTCTTCTAATTGTGTGGTCATTACAGTACCGGTAAGTAAACAGAGAATAAATAGCTGTAAAACAAATATATTATAATATTATTAATAATATTTGTTTGAATCAAATTTTATAAAACAAATTCAGAAAATATGTTATTTTATATGACTTACAAATTCGAAGAACATTTTTATAATATTTTCTCAATTCGTATAAATTTAATGCAAAACAAATAAAATCACAAAAATGAACAACAATTGAGAGAGGGATAAGAGTTTTGCTCCAATTCCTAACCATATATATATATATATACCCGAATTATTTTTTGAAACTTAGAGTCCAATTACTTGTTATATAAGAATTAAAATCAAACTATTTTTTTTGTAATTTCACTAAACCTTGAATTCTTTAAATTTGATTATTTTCTGTAAATTTCTTTCCATTTTTCCTTTAATCAGGAAATTAGCATAAATTTTGAGACAATTAGCGTTTATTACTCGAAATTGTTATATAATTCATTGAAATTACACTGTATTTCAGATTAAGATCCGTCTCATATCCGGTACAGTCTAAGCCATCAATGAGAACCAAATTGATATTTTAAAATAAAATGAGCTTTCATACATTTTAGTTTATAAGGTTTAAGAACAAATAAAACCTTTAATTTATCAATACTTCAAATAGGAGCCAGCTATTTCTGTTATTTCTCTACTATTTTGCAGTGAATACTGGGATATACTGTATATCAGAAATACAGGGGGTTGACCCCCCCCCCAGCATTTTAGCTGAGGCTGGCCCTCTGTTTTTCGATGATTGACGGACCGCCCCCCCGCCCACTTTGATTCGGAGGCGAATATTTGAATACAAATAGAGTTTTTCCCAAAAAATTGATCAATTCGAAGATAAAACAAGGTGAAAATGCTAACAGTTATAACCACGCGTTTGAACTTGATATAGCATTTAATGCATTGTTATACGATGCTTTTTACCCTGTCAGACCCATTGCCTATCTTTGCTATATAAGAAATTTATAAAAAAAATATTTAATTATTCCGGTAGAAATTGTCCTGGTAGACTCTCCCAAATGTTCTGTACAGTGACTACACGTCTTTTCATATATATATTGGTACAAATGAATCGTGTGCAACAGAAAAACTACAGGGCGTATAATATTGAAGTTGGTCTTATTTGAAAGGGTGATAGTTAGGGTTTGATAAAAATTATAAAAAATTACATAATGTAACAAGCTCACTCTCCCGTAATCTCAGATATGTGTAGAACATGTCTATGGCCCCAAGTTGAAATTTGACTGATCAGTGATCAGTTTGGGAATGGATGGAACTTTACATTTTTGGAAATGGTTAAAACACTGCCATAAACATTATGCTGTAGTACATAGTTAGTGTAGTAATAAAATTTTACTAACCGGGTCAAAATGTACTAGAACAATAATTTCTGGAATTTAGATGCTAATTGGTTAATTTGAATATGCTCTTGGTTATCATTTTTACAATAGAAAACTGGCAAATTAATGGTTGATATCCAGAGATTTGCATTCATTAACATTATACCAACCTAACATTTTGATTACTGTACAAAAAATTTGCTGGATGAGCTTAAAAGATGAAATGTTGTACAGAGACCTAAAAAAGGTTAAACTTTAATTCTACATTGATGGAATAATTTTAAAAATTGCAGAAGTGCCCCAAGCCTGGTCAAAGTCAATTGAACCAATATAATCTGTTTGCTTCCAAACAGTCGTATCATTTCATAGTTGGCTTAAATAACTCAAAATTATTACAAAATTACTGATAATCTCCAGAGATGTGCAGTTCAGAGAATGTAAAGGAATTATTTTGATTTTTAGCAATCATGCTTGGTAAGCTCAACGTAGCTAATTCAATTCTTAATTTTTCTTTTAATTTAAGACAGTTCAAAACTCATCTAAGGACGGGATCATGATTTAAATCTGTTTTGGAATAACCTTAATACTTCTTTTATACATCCTAGATAAATTGATCGATAAATCTTCAAGGATTTACTAAAAATCATTATCAACTCAGGGACAATTTTATATCAGCTTTTTTAAAAAATGAAAAAACTAAAATTATGCACGGCAATATAAGAACGGTCCTAGGTAACAAAAAAAAGACATAAATTCAGGAAAAAGAAAACTAATTGAATATTTCTCTCAATTCTTATTAGATATTCAGTTGTTTTTCATAAAAAATTTTGCAATTGATTTCACAAAATAAACTTGGTAATAAATATAACGTCAATTACTGCCAATTGAGTTGAGGCTATTTTTTATTTGAGTTACATTTTTTTAATCCAATATAAAGTAATGCAATTATAGTCACTCCGACAACAACACCAAGAATGGGGACCAGAATATTCATGACCCAGTTTATTTCTTCAGATGGATCGGAGCATTTATTTCCATTGTTACTGTCCTCAGTCTTACCATGGTCACAAACACAATTATGTGAACTATCACACGTTCGATAATTGTCATAATCATGGTAACAGTTGGTGTCACCCTGGGTGCAATTGATTCGTTCACAAACTTGAGTCCAAAGATTGAAATTATAATTGGGTTCGCACTGACACTTGTGGTCAACGCATCTAAAGTCCCTTTCTTTGCAATCACTACTAGTCGTACAGTTGTTTTGATGAGAGACTGATTTGAGTACACATTTATTTCCGTTCCGATTGTTAGTGATATAGCCGTCAGCGCATTGACAGCCGTCTGAACGACAAACTCTATTCTTGTCATAAGACTGACACTCCGTATCATTTTTGCACTTTAAGGGAACACATGTTTTTACTTTAGGATTATATCGATAATTTGTCCGGCACTCACACCCACCGTCCACACAGTTTTCCTCGTGTGAATTGCACCAGAGTCGTTTATTATCATCGCATTTCTTGCCATAAGTGGTTGAAATTTTCGTGCAATCGTTGCCATTATTTTCGTCTGCAATATAGCCTTCAAAGCAAACGCACTGACCGTTAGATTGATCGCAGATCTCATAGTATCCACAGTCCGAACGGTCTTTGCATAGAAAGTGTTCGCATTCAAGAGTCGATGGATTATACTTATAATTGGGTCTACATTTACACCGACTGGCATGGGTGTAATAACTGTATACGCATGCTGAATTAGCCTGGGTACAGTTACTCTGCTCAGTGCAAGCTTTTTCAATACAGATTTCCTTTTCATTAGCCTTTTCTTCGAACATAATTGTATTGCAAACACACTTTCCATTAATACAATGCCTTCCGGTGTCTGTATCGTATCGCTGACAGTCATTATTCAAAGAACAGGTCATTTCTTCACATTGTTTACTATCTTGGCTATATTTATAATTGATCTTGCACCTACAATGTCCCATATCACCGCATATTTCATTAACGCCCTTACATTCATTGTTTTCTATACAATATAATGAACTGTACTTCCCATGAATTGTATGAATACAACTGAAAGCTATAAATATCACAAAATATAATCCATTAATACTATTAAACATTTTTAAAAATAATAATTATTTTTATTTCAATATTGATTTTTTTCTCATTTATTAAAATTAATGTTCAATTAACTTCTGTTGAAAATCCTATTTTTTTACTCAATACGTAAGTTTCCAGAATATCAGTGGCTTATATAGTTTAGCCATCACCATGGTTAACTATATCATAAATGATTTCTAGCTTTAATTATTAACAATAATAATCTTATATTTGAGTCAATGAGTGAATACTTATTGATTAGAATACCAATTGTTATAATCTGTTTGCTCTCAAACTATTAATATTATCTCATTTTATATCCACTTAAATAACTCAAAATTACTACACAATAGCTATTGGTGATCAAAATTCGACTATGTCAAGCACATTTAAAGAATTTTTTTAAAGAAATCCATATATCCTTGATATTTTTTTAATACTCACTTTTCAGTTCAAAACCTAAATATAAATTAAAATATTTATAAAAGAATTAAAAAATTCTATTAAAACAATAATAAAAATATTTGAGACTTAATATAATATTTGAATAAAATATTTTACACATTTGTATAACTAATACAAATAAAATGAGTTTTTTAAACCTTATTTCTTTTAATATATTTCTGAATAAATTGACAAAAAAGAGACCTTGTACAGATTAAAAAATTCATGATTTAGTTTTTATTATTGGCTATATTTTTCTTGAGATTAATTTTTTTAATTCCAATGACAATGAATACAATTAGAGTCACACCGACAACAACACTAACGATTGGAACCAAAATATTCATTACCCAGTTTATACCATAATATGGATCGGAGCATTTATTTCCATTGTTACTGTCCTCTATCTTACCCTGATCACAAACGCAATTATGTGAAATGTCGCACTTTCTATCCCGGTCATAGTCTTGCGTACAGTTTGCGTAATCACCCGGAGTGCAGATAACTCGTTCGCATACTTGAGTCCAAGTGTTGAACCGATAATTGGGTTCGCACTGACACTTGTGGTCAACACATCTGAAGTTCCGTTCTTTGCAATCACTACCAGTCGTACAGTAGCGAGAGAAAGTCCGGGTATAAACTCTAGTCATACGAAGGATTATAAAGGATTATAACTGATATCAATGTTTGAATCTGTTTATAAGTTTCTGCTTTTGTTATCAATAAGTTTTTTTAATCCGCTTAATGATTCAGGTCCATTCACGGAATTTGTATATTGTCTGTACACTTGTTTCGAAAAGAGACTGATTTGAGTACACATTTATATCCGTTCCGCCCGTTATAGTCATAGCCGTCAGCGCATCGACAGCCGTCTGAAGGACACACTCTGTTCTTGTCATTCGTCTGACACTCAGTATTGTTCTCACACTTAAAATACACGCATTTCTTCAGTTTATCATTATATCGATAATCCCAGTCACACACACACCCACTGTCCACGCACACTTCTTCAGTTGAATAGCACCAGAGTCCATTATCTTCATCACATTTCTTGCCATAAGTGGTTGAACTTCTCTCGCATTTATTGCCATTATTTTCGTCCGCAATATAGCCTTCTCTGCAAACGCAATGACTGGTTGACAGATCACAGGTCTGATCGTTGAGGACATCACAGTCCCGATCAGTTTCGCAAAGCAAATGTTCGCATTCAAGAGTCGATGGGTTATATTTAAAATTCTTATTGCATCCACATCTAGCCAATGTGCATGATGAATTAGCCTGGGTACAATTACTTTGTTCGGTACAATACTTTTCAACACAGATCTCATACTCATTGGGCTCTTCGAACATAATTGTATTGCAATCACACTTTCCATTATTACAAAACCTACCTGTGTCGTATTGGAATTGGTGACAGTCATCATTCAAAGAACAAGTGAATGCTTCACATTCTTTAGTTACCCCGTTGTATCTGTAATTGATCTTGAATCTGCAAATTCTACCCATGCACATTTGATGAACACCCAAACAATCGGAATTTTCATCACAAAACTGACTCTTATTTGTATGAATACAACTGAAAGCTATGAATATTACAAAATATAATCCATTAATACTATTAAACATTTTTTTTATATAAATAATTATTACTTGTATTTCAATATTAATATGAATTATATTCTATTTATTAAACATTATATTCAATTAGCTTTTGTTAGAAATTGTTATTTTTACTGATTATGTATTTGGAAAAGATTCTGGTTCACTTATATAGTTAAACGATTATCAAATGTACAGTGCTTGACATCTCAACAGTTGCACTCTTGAATTGGGCGCTAAAACTCGTCATTCTAATCAATGTATATTTTGAGCGCTTAATTCAAGAGTGCAACTGTTGAGATGTCAAGCACTGTATCATGAATATCAGTTTTATTTGTTAGTAAATTGTAATAAAATTTTTGAGCGAAAAGTACCTGTTTTACTATCGTGTGCATTTAACTTGTTATCTGATACAGTACATTATTCGTACTACAATATCAGGTAAGTGTGAGGGGCACTTAATAACAGGCAGATATTTTTCTAGTTCGGCAAAATCAGATTTACCACAAATGTTTATTAGTCAACTTATACAGGCAAATTATTTGTTGGTTTTGGATCTTGGTATATAATAAGATCCGAATGATTTTTTTTTTAATTTTTGCCTTGTTCGGTTTGAACCCTGTACTCAATAAACTTGGTCAGTTCTTTTTTTTGGCTACGTTTATTAATACAACAATTATTATCACAGTCTCTAATCTATGTGTTTTGAACCATTTTTAGTAGTGTGGCGCCAAGAGTTAGAGAGTAGGGGACAATGAATTTTGAGCGAATAATAATCTTATTTATTAAAAATCAAAATCAACAGAAGAATAAGTGTAAAAGTTAGCAAATTATATAATTTTACAAAATATTATTATAATTGTTCTTTAGTTTGAACTCCTTTTGAATCAAAATTCAATGATTGCTTGATGAATGTTTGCATTCAATTTCGGTTTGAGAAAAAAATTTATTATTATTTTATGTTAACTAAACTTTTGCACAATGTTTAGATCAAAATTCAAATTATGTTTAGTCCTTGAATGCAAATAATCTGGATTTTTATTTAAAGTGAGTCTTCAGACTAAAAAATAACATGATAATTAGCGAGTATACTGGCTTATATTCTTGAGAACCTGTGCACCATTGTTGTAAAAGTTTTCAAAATTTTGAAAATTATACTCATTTTTAGATTTTCAAGTTTTTCAAAAATTTGAAATTTTTTAACAATTGTTGTCATTGTTAGTACAGATAAACCTGTGTTACTACAGATAAATACTATAGATATGAATACGGATTGACCCAATTATCCTCTAATGGTCAAAATTATCACCATTAGATCCCTGGTATACTCGCTGGTAATAACTTTCGTGCTTGTTTTTGTTATATAATATAATTTCCTAACTTTTAGACTTATTTTTCTGTTTATTTTGATTTTTCAATAAATAAGATTATTTGCTCAAAATTCATTGTCCCCTACTCTTTATCTCTTGGCGCCAGACTACTAACAGTAGTTCAAACCACATAGATAAGAGACTGTGATTATTATGTAAGTATGTGTTGCTATAGTTATGGCTATAATCTGATTAGAGATGATATTTTATAACGGGTCTATAAAAATAAATCAGCACTGAAATAAAACTAATCAGGGCAATAAATAAGTCATAAAGATAGTTGAATATTCACAGTCTGTTTGAAGAGGATGAAGAGCATTTCTCTCGTCTTATTTTATATCCCGACCATTCTTTCGTACAATTGAAAACAATCGAAAAATGTTCGCGTTCATAGATGTTTTATATGTATAATTATCAACACACCTGTAGCTATAAAATATGCTTGCTAACATTAGGTTTACTGCAATTAATATATAAATAAATTCATTAGTTTTTTACAAATTATTTGTGCGAATTCAATAAGCTTTGAAGAATCGCATTATTCTAAGCTAGCAAAACGAAAAAATTGAACTGACCTTGGTCAGTGTGTAATTTCGAATTGAATGATAAAATTCTGAATCAATGCTTGGACAAAATCATAAAACCCATAAATTATCTTGCTCAATAGTTTCAAGCATCTCATATGAATTCAATAAAATAGTATAACATATTAACGAATGAAATGCCTGACCACATGCCTACCAGTCCACCAAAATTAGACACAAATGATATAAAAAGCATTTCGGGCTTGTGTTCAATCAATTGATCCGGCATACGACTGTGCCTGATTATAAGTCGCAACGCCTTCTTATATTTTTTCTTTAATGGGATTTTGATCCTCACCTCAAAGTTGTAAAAACTTTTTACACAACTCTTCGGACAATGATTTTCGCATTCATTCTCAAAATATTCTCTATTCTTAACAAAACAATAATTCGTTTCATTAATAAAACTTTTGCACAAATTTTCATTAATTAAAAACTCTTTCCTTAACAATAAGTTTGAAAAAATGTTCAAACAATTGACCTTACATTCAATTTTGAAATACTCTATCAAACATTTTGCAATGCAATCGCTTCTCATATTTATATGACTATAGCTGTCATCCAAATCATAATACCTACAGTCAGTCTCATAATGTGCTTCCAATAGTTTTGTGCGGATTTCCGAATAATCTATTTTATACTCGAAACTCATTGATAGTCTGATGAAATTTTTATCATTAAATGTCGGAATAATATTCGAAGAATGCATTGAAATATAAAGTCCTCTCAATTGATACGCACTGAATGGAAACCACTTGTCGTTGTGTTGCAAAAGAATATTAATTTCTTCCAAATCTAAACTTAATTTTCGCCAATTCTTATTCAAATAACTGAAAACTGTGAAACAATTTAGTTCTGGAATAACTAGCGTTTTTATTGGATTCATATCAAAATATTTATCCGTCTCATTTTGCTGGTCTTCATTTGTTCCATGTGCTCGAAAATAATTGAGTCTATTCTTATAATTTTCTGTGAATTCCTCTTTCAAATCAATAGAAATCTCATTAAATATTTCAGTAAAAGTCAAATTCATATCTGAAACTAAGCGAATGAAGTGATTATAATATTTGACATAAAGTTCATTATTTTCTGTCATATTTTCAAAATCGTCTGCATTTAGATGTTTAGTGACATTCAAATACGAGTTATACATAATTTCAGTTTCCGGTCGATTCGATAGTTTGTTTGCCATCTTTTCCATTGAGTATATCATTGGCAGACATATTGTAATTGCAGGCAATTTATTATATATTAACTGTTCGACCCTTATGTTTACGACTGTATGTCCGCTCATATATTGTATGACTAAATCTGTTGATTGATATAGAAATCCAAACAAACAAATAAATGCACATATTTTTCGTAAACAATATTTAAGTTTTGGTTTATTCACAATAATCTTCATAATTATATATAAGAATAAATTCTATTAATAACTGTAAATGAGTTAGGTTTCTATGGACTATTCATAGTATGAATTGTACCTCAACTAGGTCACAAAAAATCAATGCAGAATTTCATTAAAAAGCATATTCTTTGCAATATCTAAATTATAACGAGAACATAAAAACGCCCTTGTACATATTAATATACTATTTCAATTTGTATAATTAATCAGACTGGAAAACCGTTCAGCTAGCCCGTGCATATGGGTCTGGTGTCACTCTAACAAACAAAGAGAAATTTATCACATCAACTCAATATTTACCAGGTAAACTTTCAAACGGAGTTCAAAGATGATATTTGTGTGTTGAAAAAACACTTATTAACTTGATACTTTCCATTTGAAACCGCATGTTTACACTGTATTTGAAAGTTAACCTGTCAACTATTAACAAAGTTTTAACCCTTCATATGATGTCATCAGACTTATATGCAGGGGAAGGCGGAATGGTTTTCAGGGTTCCGGTAATAATAATACGCAAAATTTTTCAAAGCTAAAAGAAAGGTAAAATCAATAAAAATTTTGATTGAAATCAAGTGTAAACATCTGTTTGACATTTGAATTATTTTGATCTATCATAATTATTTGTGGCTCCTGGAGCCAGTTTTAGAGAGCATTTTTAATAGCCTTTATAGCAACTATATAGCAATGTGTTCGGGTTCAACAAATATAGCATGATGATAAATGCAGAGTGAGAGGTGAAAATAATAATGAATTATTGAATGAACTAATAGTACAATATTAAGCAAACGAATGAACAGAAAATATTGTTTGTTTACTAATAGAAAGTTTGGTTGAAATGAATGCAAAAATGATTTCGTTTTTTGTGATTAGTTCTCAACTTTTATTCAGAACTTTTCTGGAGAACTCATAAATTACAAGTCTTTACTCAAGCGCAATTTTAATCTTTTCCTTAACTAAGATTTTGATTAATATTAGTATCGATTCAATAAATATTACGAAACAAATAATTATTTATTCATTTTTTCATTTATCCCACATTAATCAAGTTGATATGAATTATTTCATAGCTATATTTTGAAAGGTTAAACATGAATATTATAGGAAACTGTCTAAAATTAACTTGCCTTGCTAAAAATAATTTTATTATACATAAAATTCGAATAAAATGTTATTTAAGAATAATATGTTCTTTGATTTGTTTGTTTGGATTTCTATATCAATCAACAGATTTAATCATACAATATATGAGCGGACGTACAGTCGTTAACATAAGTGTCGAACGAATAAAATATAATAAAATACCTGCGATTACAATATGTTTTCCGCAAATGATTTCAATCGAAAAAGTAGCAACATACTTTTCAACGAGACCTTACTTGATGAAATTATATGATAATTATTTGAATAATCTCAACACTAAAAACGAAATCAAATACTTTAATGAATTTTATACCGAATTTATTCATTTAATTGGAAATAATTTTTCGATTTATGATATTTTCACTCATTTTTCGATTGATTTAAAAAATGAGTTGGGACATAATTCAAGTTTTATTGTCAATGGAATAAATGAGGACAGTTATAACAAGACAAGAATGTACATTGATAATGATCCAATAGGAACTATACAGTCTTTTAATCACAGAACAATATGCTTCACATTTTTCAGTGATTTGGTTAAGAAATGGAGAAAATTAAGTATAGATTTGAAAGAAATTAATATTATTTTTCAACACAACGACAACTGGTTTCCATATAGTATTTATAAGAAAGGTATTTACATTTCAATTCATTCTTCGAATACAATTCTTAAGTTCATAAATAGAAATTTCATCCGACTATCAATGGGTTTGGAATATATTATAGAATATTCGGAAATCCGCACAAAACTATTGGACGCACATTATGAGACTGACTGTAGATATTATGATTTGGATGACAGCTATAGTCATATGAATTTGAGAAGCGATTGCTTTACTAAATGTATAATAGATAACATCAAGAATGCATGCAGGGTCAATTGTATGCAGGACAATTTGAATATGATGTATAGAAAAGAAAATTCAATGAAAGAATATTTTTGTCGAAACAGTCTATCAGAGGATCAAAGAATATGTATAATAAATGAAGAAAAATATGCGAAGAAGTTATGCAAAAAATTCTGTCGAAATAATTGTATCGAAAGTGTCTTCGATTATGAGTCGAAACAAATTGAAAATCAGAAACCATTGAAGTCTTTGAGAATTACTATAAGACATAACCGAATGCCGGATCAATTGGTTGAACACAAGCCTGAAATGTATTTTATATCATTCGTCTCCGATTTGGGAGGACTGGTAGGCATGTGGTTAGGCCTGTCGTTCATATTTATTTTTAACTATTTTATCGACATTTCATAAATCACCAATGGAATTTTATCCTGAGTAGCAAGGTCAATTTATTAGTATACAAAAAATATACCTTTATCAGTTGAAAATTCTATTAAACAAACCTGCTCATATACTCAAAAGCTTCAGTACCATTTCAATTTATGTATTAAATTAATTGGACAAGAATAATTATTAAAGTGGAAAAATACGTCAGCCTAGCGGCAAGGATGAGACTGGTGCCATCATTGAAAACAAAAGGGAAGCTAACACAACAACTCAATAGTTAGCAGGTGAACTTTCAAACGCAGTTCAACACTTTTGAACTTGGAACTTACCATTTGAATTCGCATACTTGAACTTGAATGCGAACAGACTATAGAGTTAGTGTTGTGTTCACATGAGTTAAAACATTATATTTTATTCAACATACAAGCCCCCCCTTTTACACATTCTATTGACGCCAGACTGCTATGACCAGCTAGGCTGACGTGCTTTTCCACTCTGTTAATTAACATAACATAGATCATTGAAATTAATTAATTAATGATATGGTGTTAAATAATGATTACATATAAATGAATCAATCTTGATCATTTTGAATCTAGTTAGTTTGCCCTGGAGAACTTTTCCTACATATCAAATATATTAAGTGTAGTCAGGGTCACAATGACCCCGATAAAAGAAGAAGCACTATAAAGATGCTTGGTTGCGTGTGAGGGTGGTTTAGACGTGTGCGGCTGTTGCGAGCATTTCTGGCCATTGCTATTGTCTTCGGTCCTATCCTTAACGCAGACACAGTTATGCGAAGCATCACAAGTCCTATACGAGTCATAGTCTCGATAACATTTGTGGTCACCCGGAGTGCAATTGAATCGTTCGCATATCCGAGTCAAATCGTTCCACTGATAATTGGTTGCGCACTCACACAGGATGTCAACACATCTAAAGTTCGGTTCTTAGCAATCACTACCAGTCGTACAGTTGTTGTGATGAGTGACTGACGTGAATACACATGTGAAGCCATTGTTATACTGATAGCCGTCAGCGCATTGACAGCCCTCTGAACGACAAACCTTATTCTTGTCATTCATCTGACACTCCGTATCGTTCGCACACTTAAAATGTACGCATTTTTTCAATCGAACATTATAACGATAATTGGCCAAGCACACACATTCATTATTGTAGCAAGTTTCTACTAACAGTTCGCAATATCTGTCACATTTCTTGCCATAAGTGGTTGAAATTTTCGCGCATTCATTGCCATTATTCTCGTCTGCAATATAGCCTTCTTTGCAAACGCAGTGACCGTTTTTGCATACCTGGGCCTTTTTGAAATCACAATCGCTATTTTGAACGTCGGTATGGCAAGGACAATTTGTAGTGACTAATTTGACCTGACTCAAATATATTTCTCATAAGTTATTTGTGAATATATCAGAGATATTTCTGTATCACATGTAAAATAAACTAAACTCTGACCTTTATCAAGTACTAGGTTATAATCTGTTTTGCTTTCAAACTGTTATCTCATGTTCACTCAAATAACTAAATTATAACCAGGGATGGCCAAGGGGGGGTCTAGCCAAAATACCCCCCTAGGTTTTTGAAAACAGAACCTGTTTTTTAGCTTAAAAATACCCTCCCTTGAATTTTTGCTCGCGACCTATACCAAAAATGGCGCCGTTAAGTAAAAATGGCCGATTTTTACCGAATTTCGGCTGAAAGCTTAAATTCATCTAAATTAAGCTTAATTTAACTGAATTAATGCTAAATTGGGCTAAATTTCGCTAAATTAAGCCGAAATTGGTCGAAATTCGGTCAAAATCCGCCATTTTATGCGCCATTTTCGGCCATTGTGGTGGCCATCTTCTTTTTCAAAATACCCTTTACCCCCTCTAGGGTTTTGAGCTGAAAATCCGACATTTTACCCTCCCCTTTACACCCTGGCTTCGACGTTGTTGGCCATCCCTAAATTATAATTTATAACATTCATACAAATCAGAGATAGGTATTAGGGGGTACGGGAGAGTTTAATCCACCCTGAAAATTCTTTCTCCCAGAGCACCCTGGCCCGAACGAGTCTGGAAACGCTTGCACAAATACAGATAATCTGCTTATGATGACAATGTCAGGCAAATGCCTGTATCTTAATTTTTATCAATCGATTCTGGTATCAAAACGTGTCATAAAGAATTCAGACAAGATCAATTGTATACTTTACATTATTTATATGATGCATTGAAAATAATATTTCAGCCGGAACATTCTAATTAAGCATGGTTCATTTATAATTTTTCAATAAAAAATATGACCATTAAGTCTAAAATAATGATTGTCTTTAATAATGCCAAAACAAAATATAAAAATCAAGACCTAGTTTATTTAGTCAGATTATTTTTCATGTGTTTAAAATTAAGTTTACCAGAATAATTATTAAATATGAAATAGATTATTTCAAATATATTATTAATAATATTGTGTAGAATATTGATTACAGTTTATAAATCACTCTATCTTGATCCGTTTGAAACAATTTGATTAAAGTTATTCTGTCCTGGAAACTTTTTCCTACATTTTAAGTGAAGTGCTTGACATTTGAGAAGTTGCTAGGTTGAATTGAGCGCTCAAATCAAACATTGATTGCAATTCAGCCTGACAACTTTTCAGATGTCAAGCACTGTATATTACAAGAGTGGTCAGACCGACAACGACCACGACAAGAGAAAAAGCAATATATATGTACTTGGTCGAACATATGGGCCGGTGTCCGAACATTTTCGGCCATTGCTATTGTCTTCGGTCTTCTCTTCACGACAGAAACAGTTATGCGAATCATCACAAACCCTATACCAGTCATTGGGATGAGAACACTGGTCATTATACGGGGTACAATTGAACCGTTCGCATACTTGAGTTTTATCGTTGAACTGATAATTGGGTTCGCACTGACACTTGTGGTCAACACATCTGAAGTTCTGATCCTTACAATCACTACCAGTCGTACAGTTGTTTTGATGAGTGACTGATTTGAGTACACATATGAAGCCATTCTTCTGATAGCCATCAGCGCATTGACAGCCGTCTGAACGACAAACTCTATTCTTGTCATAAGACTGACACTCAGTATTGTTCGTACACTTAAAATATACGCATTTTTTCAGTCGTTCTGAATAACGAAAATTAGCCTGGCACACACATTTATTATTGTAGCAGGTTTCTCCCAATTGAGGGCAATCATGGTCACATTTCTTACCAAAACTGGTTGAAATCTCCGCGCATTCATTGCCATTATTTTTGTCTCTAATATAGCCTTCTTTGCAAACGCACTGACCGTTAGTTTGATTGCATACCTGTGCGCTGTAGAGAACACAAATGTCCAGATGATTATCCTTGCTGCATTCAAAGTGTTGGCATTCAAGAGTCGTTGAATCATATAGAAAATTGACTACACTTGCATTGACCCAGGGAAGTATAATCGGTTATGCATGCTGAATTAGCTAGCTTACAATTATCCTGGTCAGTGCAGTATTTTTCAATACAGATATCAGTGTTATCTTTATTCATAAACATTCTCGTATCGCAAACACACTGTCCATTAGCACATACCCTACCGGTGTCTAAATCACCGTTTTGTTGGCAATCGTTGTTATTAGTACAGGTCATTTGTTCACATTAACCTGTTTGGTCGCTATATTTGTAATTGATCTTGCACCGGCAAACACCTTTGTAACTGCATATTTGATTAACCTTGGTACATTCTTCATTCACTCTACAAAAATTGGTGTTTATTGTCGAAATTAAGCAGGTTAAAATAACAATTATCAATATCAACACATTATTTGAGGCAAACATTTTCAACAGAATTTATTTAATTATTTTTTACTGAATTTTATATATCATTTGTTTTTTTTGTTTAATTCATCTATTTTTCACATTATTTTCTCTTTCATAACAAATGATTTAATATAATAACGCCTTTTATGGGATAAACATTTCATTGGTAATTGTAATCTAGATCAACAGAGTTATGCATGCATTGGCCATACAAAGCGTAACGGGGTGAGATTATCTATAATTGAAATCTGTTACAAGGTGATATCACCTCCAGATGATCTCTTTTTGCACTCAAACAGTAATATCATTTCATAGTTGGCTTAAATGACTCAAACTTCTACATAATTACTGATAATCTGTTTGTGATGACAACGTGAGACGAATACTTGTATTTCGATTTTTATCAATCGTTCCTGGTTCGAAAACGTGTCATAAAGAATACATACAAGATCATATACAATTGTATAAACATCGGAAAATGATGCAAAATAGTGTTAAATTGCATAAAATTAGGCTAAATTGGGCTCAAACTCTGTTTTCGTTACTCATTTCCATTTTTTTTAATGTAAGCAAAACTACCAAAATCTGAAAATATTGTCCACGTTTTGTGCAAAAAAAGGTTGACACCCCCTAGACCCTCCTGGCTCGAGGCATGACCCCCCTGGACAAAATCCGAAGCTGACCCCCCCTTGGCCCGAACGAGTCTGTTCACCCCTGAATTGATTCGTTCGCATACTTGTGTCCGACCGTTGAACCGATAATTGGGTTCGCACTGACACTTGTGGTCAACACATCTAAAATTGCGTCCTTGCAATCAATACCAGTCGTACACTTGTTTTGATGAAGGACTGATGTGAGCACACATATGAAGCCATTGTCCTGATAGCCATCAGCGCACTGACAGCCGTCTGAACGACAAACTCTATCCATGTCATACGTCTGACACTCACAAGCAAAATCATGAAATGTAAGACACGTCGATTCAAAATAAACATTTATTGATCGAAAGTACTCCTCAAATAATGATAATCGGCCGAAAAATCATCTGCTCAAATTGTATCCCTGTGCCTTTTTTTTGAGCTTCGTATACTCTTCTCCATAGGCTCTATCGGATAACTGTTCAGCATTATGCCTATGGAGTGCTCTCAATAGGCATAATGCTTAACCCATAGTCTGTGGAAACACATCATAGACATAATGCTTAAAAGTTGGTATTCAAAGCTCAAAAAAGATACTAGGACACAATTTGAGCAGAGGATTTTTCGGCCAAATATCATCATTTGAGTAGTACTTTAGATCAATAAATAATTAAATTGAATCGACGTGTCTTACATTTAATGATGTTCTTTAGAGATGTGCAAGTTCGGCCTAGTCAGAAGAGGGGTGTATAGGAGGGGGTGAAATCATGGATTTTTGGCCAAAACTCGTGGTGGGTATTCATCATTGATCATTCAAACATTCATCATTGTAGCAAGTTTCTCCTACTTTAGGGCAATACAGCACACATTTCACGCCAAAACTGTTTGAAAACTTCGTGCATTCATTGCAACGATTTCGGTTCGCAATATAGCCCATAGCGCACTGACCGTTATTGCATACCTGGGCGGCGCCGAAATCGCAATCACCCTGAAGTTCAACGCAAACAAAGTGTTGCAATTGAAGGGTCAATGGATTGTATTTATAATTCACACTACAACTGCAATGACCCAGATAATAAGTATAATGCGTTATTGATGCTGAATTATCCTGGTCAGTGCAGTATTTCTTATTACAAAACTCATTCTTATACACCTTTTCGAACATTCTTGTGTCGTAAACACACTTTCCATTAGCACATAACCTACCGGTATCTGATGAGTATTGCTGGCAATCCTTGCTTGTAGTAAAGGTCATTTCTTCACTTTGACTAGTCTCTTGGTTATTTTTGTAATTGATCTTGCACCTGCAGGATCATTCACTGCACATTTCATTAACACCCGTGCATTCATTGTTTTTAGTACAAAACGCGCAGTCAGTGTGAATACACTGAAAGATATAAATATTACAAAATATAATCCTTTAATACTATTAAACATTTTTATTAAAAATCAATTTTATTTCAATATTTACATAAACAATTATTTGTTTGCATAAAAACTTTATTTAGATTCAATTTCTGTACAAATATCATATTAACACAGTATATAGTTTCAGTATATATCAGCTTATATAGCTTAGCAATCACCATGACTAATTTTATCATTAAAGATTTCAAGCTTTTATTGTTGATAATAATAAGGCATTTGAGTGAATGAGTGAACAATTTTCGATTAGAATAGCAATAGATATACTCGTTTTGCACTCAAACAGTCGTATCAATTCATAGTTGTCTTAAATATCTCAAAATTATTACACAATTACTGATAATCTGCAGTTCAGACAATGTCACGCAGATATGTTAATTATCTAACAATCGTGCCTGGTTGGCTCAACGTAACGAGTTAAATTCACACTGGTACTTCAAGTTTAAGGGAGTCCAAAACGTGTCTAATGTTCATAATTTGCATAGCCTTAACAAACAGTATATTTAACAATGACTTTGGGGCGAATACAAGAGGAAAACGCGTTTTTTGAGGGAAAATTCGAGTTTTCTATGGATAAAAACCAGGTTTTTCTAGGGATTTTGCACCCACCTGTAATTTTGTCGAAATATTTTGGCCTACCCCCTATCATCATACCCATTGCCTATCTCTCGTGCATAGGAGTTGCAATTGGAGCCAGTGTTCAATCTATTATGGTTTTCGAGATAATCAATGTCGAAATTTCGAATTACATAGATGAAAGCATATATAAGAATATACATTATCCAGATTTGAACCAGATGATTCTAATTATATAAAGATATCCTAATTATTCTTTTCTTTTGGTCAATTGATGTCAAGGCTGAGACTTATATGGAATTAAGACTAAAAGTATTTAAACAAGATATTAAATAAAATAAAAGAATTAAAATATAAACAAAAAATAGAATTAAAAATCAAAAAGTAATGAAAATTGATGGCCAGGTGATGACGATAATCAAGGTCTTATTACAGATTAGCCACTAATCCCAGCTACAGTCAAAGTCACGGTCTATTACATATGACGACAGTCCTCCGGCCCCGCCTGTATAGTACTCTCCCATCAAATCGACAAGTAATTCTGCTTGCGACTGGTTTGCGTGTTGTTGGCCGGCCTGGTATAGTCCGTTGGTAGATCCATGCTCACTTTGCTCATCACTCGACTTCAGTCCGGCTATTTTAGACTTAGTTTCTTTGTGTTGCAGAGGAACCAAACTAATAGAGGTTTCAAAGTTTCTGCAGTCAGTGCTAGTGTTGATGTCGTTATTAATGTGAATATGACTAATATGAGGCTTTCGAACATAATATTTATAAAATAATTTAAGGCAAATGCAACAAATTAGAAGACAGTGGATGACAATAATACCAATAATATAGACATGCCATTCGGTCATATCCGGTGATAGTTTAAAACGAAATATTTAGAAATTATTTAAAACAAAACACTTGTGAAATGAGAACACGAATTGTCTCTAAGAATTGCAATTGAAAGTCAAGACAAGTATAAAATTGTGAAATTATTATAAGTTTATGATTAACAAGGCCTTGTTGCAAAGAGCATGTCGGAACATTGACTATGAAATTAAAATATGATTATGGCATAACATTATATGAATGATTAATTAAAAGTTAATTAGAAAATTATTTTTCTAACTATAAACAGACAAGCTCTAATTTACAATGCTTTAGTTTTATAATTATGATAATACTGTACATTTATTACACAATATATAACATTATATTTGACAATAATATTTACGACAATATCCTATTTGAACGCAAATACAGTCACAATAATTGCATTTGAAATGAGATAATGTTATATGTTTTAGTTTTGAGAATAGATTTTTGCAAACATATAATTAATAATATTGTGTTAAATATTGATTACAATTTATAAATAAATTAATATTGATCAGCTTGAATCTATTGCATTGGAGCTAGTTTGCCCAGGAGACCTTTTCCGACATATTAAGTATATTACAAGAAAGAACGACAATGACCCCGACATCAGAAAAAGCAATATACATTCCCTTGGTTGAATCATGAGACGGGTCGGAGCATTTTTGACCATTGCTATTGTCTTCGGTCTTCGGCTTATCACAGACACAGTTATGCGAAGCATCACAAATCCTATCCCAGTCATAGTCTTGAGAACATTGGTCATTACCCGGAGTGCAATTGATACGTTCGCATACTTGAGTCCAATCGTTGAACCGATAATTGGGTTCGCACTGACACTTGTGGTCAACACATCTAAAGTTCGGTTCTTTGCAATCACTACCAGTCGTACACTTGTTTTGATGAGAGACTGATTTGAGTACACATATGAGTCCATTGTTTTGCTGATAGCCGTCAGCGCATTGACAGCCGTCTGAACGACAAACTCTATTCTTGTCATAGCTCTGACACTCAGTATTGTTCGCACACTTAAAATATACGCATTTTTTCAATCGTACATTATAACGATAATTGGTCCAGCACACACATTCATTATTGTAGCAAGTTTCTCCCACTTGTGGGCAATACTGTCCACATTTCTTGCCAAAACTGGTTGAAATCTGCGCGCATTGATTGCCATTATTTTCGTCCGCAATATAGCCCACATCGCAAACGCACTGACCGTTATTGCATACCTGGGCGTTGCCGAAATCACAGTCGCCTTGATGTTCAACGCATACAAAGTGTTCGCATTGAAGAGTCAATGGATTATATTTATAATTTGCTCTACAACTGCATTGACCCAGATAATAAGTATAATCAGTTATGCATGCTGAATTAGCTAGCGTACAATTAGCCTGGACAGTGCAGTATTTTTTATTACAAATCTCATTCTTATCTGCCTTTTCGAACATTCTTGTGTCGCAAACACACTGTCCATTAGCACATAACCTACCTGTGTCTGATAAGTATTTCTGACAATCCTTGTTCGTAGTACAGGTGAATTGTTCACATTTACCTGTCTGATTATTATATTTATAATTAATCTTGCACCTCCAAGAATAGCCACTGCATATTTGATCAACACCGGTACAATCTTCATTTTCTGCACAAGCACTAATTGTTGAAATTGAGCAAGTTAAAAGAGAAATAGATAACATAAGCGCGGTATTTGAGACAAACATATTTAACAGAATTATTAATTTATTTTTTATTTCTTAGACTTATATATCATTTATTTAATTCAATTATTTTATACATTATTTTCTGTTAAAAAATTATTTTTACTAATGATTTAAGTATTGTAACGCCTTTTATAGCATAAATATTTCATTGCTAATCGTAATCTAGATCTATTATTGAAACATTTTACCTGATACCTCATATTGTTGTCAATTAGTTTATACAGAAGTGCAAATAGTTTATCATATTTAGAGATGAGATTTCTTGTAACAATCAAATCAAATCAAATCAAATCATTTTATTATACTCTTGAGTAGTCAACTACAATAGTGTTGATGTTCTTTACAAAAGAGTTTATATAAAATTATAATAAATAACAAATTAAAACAAAAATAAGTAAAAATGAATAAATAAATAGAGAATTATTTCAATATATTTCGTAAATGAGTTTTAAAATTATTAAAAGAATTCGATTGTCTTATAGAGAGGTCAAATGAATTCCAGACTTTAACGCCTTTAAAGAAAATTGTATTCTCTGTATAATTGTATTTCGGATTCGTAGGCATTAACAGGTTATTCCTGTGAGATCTTGTCCGTCTGTTTGGTTCCAGATTAAAAAACTTTGTACGACAGCCCAAATCGTTTACATTCTTATAAATATATTTCATAACTTCGAAAGTCATTAAGTCTTTGAATGAAAACCAATTCAATTGACTAAATAGTGGTTTAGATTCGGATGTATAATCGGTAGAACAAATTGTTCTTGCTAAACGTTTTTGAATCTTTTCGAGTCGGGACAAATATGTTTTATTCGTGAAGCACCAAACACTGCACCCATAGGTAAAGTGCGGCAGAACTAAAGTTTTATATATAATATTTAATGCACTGATTGGAAAGAAATGTCTAATTCTTGAGATTATTGCACAGATTTTTGAAGTCTTCTCTGAGATTCTATCGATTTGTGTCTTGAATTTCATATTGTTGTCAACAGTTATTCCAACTATAGTTAGTTCCGCTTTTTGATCAATGATTTCGTTACCATATCTTAGAGTGAAATCATTTTTTTCGGTTCCAATAAGTGAAACTTTTCTTTGTGTTCAATATTAGTCTGTTTTTCAAAAAATATTTGTGAAGTATATTGACGGCATAATTGACTTTTACATTGAGTTTATTCACATCTTTATCACTGAATATAATTGTCATATCGTCGGCGAATGCGTACATATTTCCATATAATTGTAATTCAAATATATCATTGATGTAAATGAGAAATAATATTGGTCCAAGTACACTTCCTTGAATAACTGAATACTTGTTCAGCTCCTTTTCTGAGCTTATTTTATGGCCAACTTTTGTATATTGTTTTCTGTGAGACAAATAGGAGTCGAATAGAGATAATGTCTTTTCGAAACCAATACATTTGAGTTTATTTAAGAGCAGTTCATGTGATACTAAGTCAAACGCTTTGCTTAAGTCAAGTGTGAGAACACATACGTATTTTCTCGAATCCCTTAATAGATAGATATCTTTTTGAATAGCAATTAAGCAGTCGATTGTCGAGTGTTTGTTTTGAAATCCGAATTGATTCTTGGATATTATTTGGTATGAATTAAGGAATTCTTTTATTTCGTTCGCAAAGTGTTTTTCAAATATCTTGCTTAAGACTGGAAGTATAGATATTGGACGGAAGTTATTGGGATCAGTAGTAGAGCCAGATTTATGTATTGGTATTATTATTGATTTTTTCCATAAATCAGGAAAATATCTGAATTTAATAATTAAATTAATTAAACAAACAATATGTGGAAGTAGAGTATGAACCGATTTCTTCAACATTTTAGCACTAACCCGGTCAGAACCGGTAGATTTTGCAATACTTACAACAATACATACTTGAAAAGTTGTTTGTAAAAACTAACGTTGTTAATTTATGATTCGGTTGTAAATTTATCGTAATTTACATAAAGGTAAATTATCTATAATGTAACTAATAACCTAGGACCTATATATATTATACATTATATAATTTTGTATTCATCTTTTCAATTGGTTCAGGAAAAAATATTTGAAATTATGGTTTTAACAAGTTAATTCTTGCTAAGGCCTAATTAGCTTTATTCCCATCAGAACATAATAGATTTTCGTTCTGTTCCTCCGCTTTGATGATATTCTCGTATTTATTCTCATATATATTGAGGTCTTTCAGCCATTCTTTCCGGTAGTCCTCCACTGAAAACAGTATTACATTTGAATGAATCAATTGTTTATAAAATTTTAATTTATTATCACTTTTCGATTCATCAGTTTTTTGTTCCGTTGTGTTGACACCCATTTGTCTGAGTCCGGCGTAGGCTAAGACGTAAACGAAATTTTCATTTGTATATCCGCTGTAATCATCGACACATTTGTTCAGCCATTGCTCCGCCTCTTCGTAGTTGTCTTGCGCTAACTCTGTTAGTCCTAACTCCAGTACCGCTTGCGGTGGTATAGAAAACATGTGTTCAATACGAGTCTCTCTTATAATATTAATTTTGATTTAAAATAATTCAATTATTTTTAAGTTCAATTCATTTACTCTCTCAATATGTAATGAAAGCTTTCATTCGCTTCGCTATAATTGCCCAAAAGCTTATGTATAACGCCTTTGAAGAACAGAGCCGTCAAATAGTTATCCAAATAATCGCTTTTGTCTACAAATCAAATTGAAATCAAAAATATTATTTGAATAATGAAAATCAATTCAATACAAACCGATATCATCTCTATATTTATCAATTTGTTTGTCAACCCTATCCATCAATGGCTTCAAAACGCTTTCTTGGCCACTTACCATGGACAAAATATTCAACATATACATGAATTCCTGAATGAATAGATAAATAGTGATAATATGTAAATGATTTGTATTTAAAATTAAAGGATATGCGTAATTATACTAGGTTAAATGCTTTAAATTTGTACGGGAAAAGTAGATGCCTTTTATTTGAATAGACGTCTTTTGTACTATAACAGGCAGGTAAGGCTTGGTGTCAGATAATTTTCAATCATCATTTTTCTATTTATCATTGAATTAACTGAGTGACCTTGTCTAATTTTGGAACTAACATATAGTCTAAAATAGCAAAATATTTAGCAGGTATCATTTTGTTGGTTAATTAAATAGCATATGTATGAGAGCACAGCATAGGCCGAGTAAAACAGTTGTACACATGAGTTCACATCAACTTATGTGAGCCATTGATGTGTCGATACATTAAACTATGATCACACTAATGGACCTAAAGGAAGCTAATGTGACCTCAGGGTACAGCAGTCTTACGTGGCCTATGCTGTCATATGATATGTATTACCAGCTCAGGTAAAACGAGTAAATAATTATGTTTTGCAAATCTGTCAGCGATTACAACCAAAGCCTTCTCGACTGTCATTGTTTTGCCAAAATGTCTGATACGAAGAGCAGTTATTTTTCTGTACAAAAGATTATCTAAACATTGAAACTCTGAATAAATATATAGTTTTGTCAATAAGTACTCAAATAATTGTTTGACACTTTCGATCTCATGTTCATTGCATTCATCCAAAGCCTTAACGTAACGAAAGACTGCTTCTAAACAAGTAGCCCAGGCGAGAAAATGACCAGGCTTTTTCCTTATTAATTGTGCCAGTATTATACACTCATTCCATTCACATTTGAGTGCATAACAGAATATTAAATCGATTTGAAACCATTTATGAGTAGATTGATAATTATTATTCAATAAACTGTTGAAACTTTCAATTGCTTTGTCTATTCTTCCACTGATTTGTTCCAATTTAGCCCCAAATCCGAGATAGAGTATAGACTTGCAAAAAAAATAATTAAAAATCATATACCAGTGTATAAACTGACTAAACTAATAGAAAAATTGTCGTAAAACTGGGCAAACACGCTGCATTCCGCCTTGCGCATCACTAAAATTATTGTAAAATCAATAAAAGGGGGGTGCAAGAAATAAGTAACATTTCGATAAAAGATACTGTTTTTATATTATCCTGGTGGTATTTTAGTTGTTCTGGTCGTTGACGCTGTGGTACAGACAAAAATTCAAGTTCGTGAATGGGTCTGGATCATTAAGCGCTTATAATACTTACAAGTAACATAACGGAACTAGGACACTTAAATTTTATTTTAATGTTCCTTGATTAAAACTACTACCCAAATGGTAGAAAATGGCGCAAAAAGTATCTGCTCAAATTGTGTCCTGGTATCTTTTTTGGAGCTTCAAAAACTGTTCTTCATATGCTCTCTATGGGCTGACT
>JAQIWA010000438.1:0-32179 GCA_034693305.1 Eueremaeus valkanovi | reverse complement strand
AACACAATAGCAATAAAAACATATATAAATATTAAATATGAATAAATGAGCAAAATATAATTAATTAAGTGAAAAATGTTAAAGGTTAAAAAAATGCCCGACTAGAAATGCCCGGCAAATTAATATTGTGTTAATTGTGTTAAATATATTTTCAATGTATGTTCAATAAAATACTAAACGTTTTTCAAATTTTTTAATTCACGGGTCGGTTCAGCCCTTCTATGTATATAATACTTGTGAGTGAGCTCTATCGTCGCACACAGAGATAATCCGCCTGGTAGTCTGTATGGCGCTTCCTATTTGGTAAAAATCCTTGGGAGTAGCAGTGTATAATTGTCTAACAAGCCTTATCTTATGTACAAGATCATCTTTTACTTGAAATATAAGCTTTCTGTAACTTGTGTTCTTACAGTTAAACAAGAGGGCATTTTTCATAAATCATTATTCTTTCTCATAAATCGTTATCTTAATTGGTTAGAGCATCTTGCAATTTAAGCGAGTGTAGGTTCAATACGCACAAGGTCATTTAATTAATTTTTCACGTGTATCTGAGTTTTTCAATTAACTTCCAGACTTTTTGGATCATATTTTAGTTTATTTATTGTTTGTATGAGTTATTCGACATTATGTTAAGCTATACTGAGTGTAAAAACTATTTTTATGATAAATTAGGAAATAATCCGAATTAAAATTTTGAGGTCAATGGCAAACCTAGATTATATGCTCAGAATTTAATGCGTTAATACTTTCGTATCAACTGATCATTAAAATAATTGATCGTTCAGTTCAGATGAATAAATAACTGACAACTGAGAAAGATTAATTTTGTGTCTAATATTTGCCCAATGCATACAAAGGACTGTAATTGCTGTTAATTAAGAAGAACTGATGATAATTCTCATTCTTATCTAATCAATAAATTGAATCCAATTTAGTCTAATTAATGCATATTCTTGTCCTTTGAAATAACTAAGTTATAAGAATATTTGATATAATAATCAGTTTATGGATAGGTTTAGGAAAATAAGATGACATTTGGATTATATTACATAATAGTAGAGTAGGAGAGAGGCAGTGAAGACATCGATCAGTTTTGTTTAGATATTGTAAACCGATTTAATTCTCATATAACAGACGAAGAATTTGTGTATCATTAGAGAAGACATGAGTTAAGGCAATAAATGACAGATAAAATTGTGGCTTATTTTGTGTGGCTTTGCATTCAATAATAATAATGTTTATATAGTATTGCATACAATGAACACATTTGACAGAAGAATAAGACATAAGAGTATAGAAGACATAAAGTGAGTGCAGATGCGAGGGATAGGAAAGGGATGTGAAGAACAATAGATTATAAGTAAGTATAGAGTAGAAGGAAAGGTATTCGTTGAAAGACAGACAACAAATAGAGGGAAAGAACAAACAGATTGTCGTGTCTTATACTGGAATAGAGTGGAGACAAATAGACTTCAATAGTATTACAATAAATACAAATAAAATTTTTGCTGCACTGATGCAGTCGTTGGTCTCTTTCCTTAGAGATTCTGTTAGAGCTAAGAGAACAGTGAATACACATTGAATACACATTCTTGCAATCAGTAGACCAGTACTGAAAATCTGTAGACAAGACTACGGAATATTCACGTTTGGTATTGAGTTAAGTCTAGTTCTTATTATAGAAAAACTTTATGTAAATCAACAAAAAACATAACTTTTTATGAATTTCATCAAATGTTTAGAATTTTATGCATTTATATTAAAACATTAATATTTTTTGACTCAAATTAATTATTTTGGTGTTTTATAACGACATTCGTCTGTAGATAATATGTATTCTTCCAGAGTATATCAATTGGACAGAAAACAAGACTATAGTAGTCGTCAGTTAGAGATCTTAAGGGAAATTCTGAGTGAATTGTATTGAATCTATTGCTGCAGTTGTTGGCAAAAGAGAGTCCAAACCCCAAAGCTAACCAACCATTACTGACTGCTAGCAGTGAATATCAGCTCTAATTTCATGGCTTTTCCGATAGGAAATGAAAGGTCGAGTGAACGCCACTAAAGAATAACTCAAAGAATATATTCGTGAATTGAAAAAACCCAAATCTGAACGAAAGAGTCAGAAAGCGATAGAGAATATAAACGGCAAACGAATAGTGAATATCAAATACAATCGTATTATACTATAGGAAAAGGAGTGAAACGAAATGGACTTCTGTTTAGAATAATGTATAATACGGGCAAAAGAGCGGAGAGAGAGAGAGAGAGAGAGAGAGAGAGAGAGAGAGAGAGAGAGAGAGAGATCGTCTGATATCACGATCTGATTCAGTGAATACTGAAGAGTGAAATACAATTTCATTTGAGAACAAATATATGGAAAATAAAATATTTTTAGAATATATTAGATATAAATCTATTGCAAAAGTTATCGTATTATTAACAGCCGAACGCGTCCTTCCCATACAGAAAGATAAAGAGCACCAGAAGATAGTTATGGAAATGATTTGCTTCACATACTTTCATAGATCACATATTGGCTATCAGTGCAATGCTCGCACATATGGAAAGGCCAAACGACACACTGTTTTACGTGATTATAGACTATTAACTAATTACTAATTATAACTTTGAAACTCAACAAAAGAACAATACATGCATTCCGTACGGTCTGTGCGCTAATGAACTTTTTCCTCTACCAAACGACTCGAACCGGGAGTTAACGCCATTCACTCACAATATTTATCAATTACTTACGGACTCTATATTTGCGAAGTTGAGCGACATTTGCATTGGGTTTAAAATAATTACTAAAATAAAGTTTTTTAATAAAAATTTTAATTATTATTCATACGAATGAATCATAACTTTTGGCATCGATTTAATCGAAAACTTTTCTATTAATTCAAGTGAAATGAGTTTTAAATTTTGAAAACAAATAATTTATTGCAAAAATTCAATGAAAATGTCGTTAAAAGTATTTTATTATTAAAATAAAATCCATTCTTAAAAATAATAGTATTTTTAAATTAATTTATTAATCGATTTCGAAATAAAGTCCAGAAAAAAGAACTTCAATTTCTCATTGATTTTCACTACTATTTTGCTGTTTATTCACTTGTTTTTTAGACTTTTTCTTCTTTTTTGCTTTCTTTTCAACATTTGTTTCCTTAGATTTCGTTTTCGTTTCGTTTGATTTCTTCTGCGAGTCCTTTGAATTCGTCTTTAATTTCAATTTTTTCTTTTTTTGTTGATTTTTCCTCATTTTTCGCTTCAATTTGGCTCTTCTGGCGCCCGAAACACGCTTTTTGTCGACTGAGCTCTGATTTTCTTCTTTTGGCTCAACTTTTATAACCTTTTTATTCGACTCATTATTATTGGTAATTGTTTTTTCATCATTAGTATCGTTGGACTCATTAATAATATCGCTTTCATTAATACTATTTTCATTATAACTGCTTTTATTAGTCTTAATGTCGTTAATAGTTTCGGTATTTTTTTGGTCATCAGTTTCTGCGACAAAATATATACAGAAAATGAGATAAAAAATTAATACGAAAAACAAAATTATATAATATATTGGTTTTTAAATACAATTAACATAAAAGTCACGTCTTTTTCATTAGTGATATAATGAACACACAATTGAATTATAAAAGAGTGAATCGTTTGGACCTATAATTCAAATGCAAATCACATTTTTGTAGTCACACTAAAACTAAAGCTATTTCTACTCATGAGCTCCGATACGAGTCGATAGTCAGAGACCAGTAATTAATTAAAATCATTAACGAAATAGAGTTCAAGAGAACTGAAGAGAAAAAAGTTTTACAGAAAACAAATCCAAAAGTTTTTGCGTTTGAAATACAAATAATTAAATGCGAGTGAAATGTAATCGAAAAGAGGGATAAACAGTGAGAGCACAGACACCAAAACCAATAGTATTGTTAAGCAAAGGATAAGTAGAGAAGAGATTATTCAATCAGAGTTTGACTCCAATACTCACTTTGTTTGCTATCTTTACTGTCAGTGCTTTTGGGAATAGTATTCGAAAACTTTTTCAGTTTGGCCACAAAGAAGCCGTCGGTGTTGTGTGAGTGCGGGTAAAACCTTCGGGTCAGTGACAGAGTCGGATGGAATCGTAATTCTCTATAACTATTGAAATAAAAACACACAAAAAAAAAGAAGAAAAATATAAATAAATAAATAAAAACTAATATTAAAAACAAAATATTTATTTCGATTAAAGTATCGATTATTATAGCAATAGTAGTAGTGATCACTCCATCACTCACTTAGTGAAGCCCTCTCTCCCAAAATCGATACCAATCGGCGCCAGCTTTACATTTCTCTTCTTAAGCGCGTAATCAATAACCCGTTCATTCTCTTCAACCTAACAGTGCGATCAAACAGAGTATTAGTGACACAAATGTTAGACAAAATCAAAACAAAATAAAGATTTACTGCAATAAGAGGACTGACAGTGAATTAATAGGGAAAGGGATTAGGAATAGAGCTTAAAATGACATACGAGTACAGAACAGGTCGAGTATACGAGATATCCACCCGATTTGGAGTTGGCGTCCAAGCAGTCAATGGCCGCTAGAATTAACTCCTTCTGCAGAAGAGCGCACCGTTGGATGTCTGCCGGTTCCTAATTGTGCCGGTAGTCGAGTGTCAATTAAGGGAAAGGCAAACAAAATGATTAATTAGAATATAAAATCAATAGAAAGTCATCAATAATAGAGCGAACAGTGCTTTGAGGGAACAGTTAGACAACAAAAGGGTTTTCGAGTATTTCTTAATTAAAATAAGAAAAACAAAAATATTTTTGTTTTCGATATTAATTGCGTTAAAAAGGGTTTGAATTAAAGGAAACAATAATAAGAAAAGAAGACATACTTTACTCGTCTTAACGATCGGATCCTTAGCGATAACACCGGTGCCACTGCAGGGCGCGTCGCACAATACCCTATCGAAACCGGTCATGATTTTAGGGAAAACCCTTCCGTCATAATGGCTGACAACAGTGTTAACGACACCCAAACGGTGCAAATTGCCTATAATTGCTTTACAGCGCTCTTTGTGGGCGTCGTTAGCGAACAGAGTGCCCGTGTTCTTCATGAGGGCCGCAATGTGCGATGTCTTGCCTCCCGGGGCGGCGCACATGTCCAAAATCTTTTCATTCTGTTGCGGCGCTAAGGCCATGACCGGCAAGAGTGAGGCCGCGCCCTGAAGCATGTAGTGGCCGGCCAGGTACTGCGGCGTTGCGCCGATAGGCACCTGACTGTCGTACACAATGAGCCCAACTCTGGACCATTTGGCGATTGGATCGACGTTAACACCGATATTGATCAGTGCTTGAGCTAGATCTCTGCGCCGGGTTTTTAAGGTATTGGTCCGGATAGTGATCGGGCGCTGGATTTCACTCGACTCCAAGAACTCTTTCAATTCCTCGACATTAAACAAATGGATGAGTTTATCCATTAAGAACTCATTATAGTTATAATAAACGCATAAATCGTTTTTCAAAATATCCAGGTATTCAGCTCTGGACCGGTCGGAGTCGCGCCGGGACTTGAAGTCCGCCAAAACGAACAGTACGTCAGAAATGCGTTGTTTAATGATTGACAGGTCTTCGGGTAATCGACTGCCACTGCTGTCAGTCGTTCCCAATTCCAAGACATCCGAGACTTTGATCTCATCCCCAGTATTGTCGTCATTGATGTCATCATTGGTCTCATTATTAGTCTTCAATTCTTCATCACTTTCTTCGTCCAAATCCTGAACAGAATTCATACAAAAATAGTTCAAAAATAAGTCAAAAAATATTTGATTTGTCTGTAAATCAAATCAAAGACCTGTTTGTCGTCAATGTATTCGTCGTTCAGTTCTTCGTCTGAATCATCGTTTGACACATCAATGGTTTGGTTAAGATCTTCACTTCCCTCCACATCAGAGCCATCGGAACCGTTGGCCACCAGTTCTGCATCCAATTCCTCTCCGTCTCGACTGAACTCAACCTTTTCGGCGAATTTAACTCTTTTTCTGTTTTTCTCTTCATTTGATTCAAATTTTTGTGCATTTTTTCTGAACAAAAAACAAATAATTTTAAATACAATAAAAAAAATACATAAAAATTAAGACAAAAACTGACCTTTTCTTCACTGATTTCTTGTCAACTTTAGAGACATCGTTATTAAACAGTTGTCTAAACTCCGGATCCTTTTGCTTCTTGAATGCCTTTCCCTTTCCTTTCTTAGGCTTCTCTTCATATTTGGCTTTTCTACCCATTTATTGGTTAATTATAATTGAATTAAAACTTAAACGAAATTCAATTCAAACGCATTTAACAGATATTTAAAAAACATGTGTTTTTGTTGATTCAATGCATGCCTTTTGGTCTATCCATTCACTCATTGGCTGACAATATGTTTGCCTTAAAGTAGCGCTAAATATAAATCTGTGACAAAAATAGTCGCGAATTATGTTTACGAAGCAATAGATGTCTGCTCTGTTCGCACAGTCTGTTCATCCGATTTAGCGCTACGTTTGACACAATTTTATTATTTCTGTTGACAACAACTACTCTATTGGTTCCTGATCTGCAAACTTCTAAGAGATTCACACATATAGTAAATGGCAACTGAAGTGAGTCTTCTCTATCCCTTTATTAGCGTATGATTGGCTCACATCCACAAACATAACAATAATATCAAAATACTTGTAAATGTAAAAAAGAACCTTGCTAACATGATAACATGGTGCCGGCACAATTCTAATTATGACCTGGCTTTCCTCATTTTACTGCTTCGCCGATCTAAAGAGGAGGGGTAGACTACTGTACTAACTTGCTCGAAATCCTGAGAAAGTGTACCATGCACCAAAATTAGATATGAACTATATTGAACTCGATCAATTTGCAATTATCAATGCTATTTGAGTCCTATCCCTAACCTATACGAGACTTAAGTAGAAATACAAACCATTTTAGCCCCTCTTATAAGCTGCAAGTTCTGAGAACCTGCACATCTCATCTGCAATCAGAACATTCATTAATTGAGTGAAAGACTATTTTTAACTATTTTTCTGAATAAATCTCTGAATAAATTCAGAATTATTTTTCATAAAAATAAGCAAAAAGTTTGATAAGGATTAAGAAAAAAGTAGTTTAAGTAACGCATAAATCATTGATAAATATTTAAATTATATTTTAATTAAAGTTTAATTAGAATTACATTATTTTTTCTTTTTTAATGTGAAATACTTGTGAATAAAATTTGTTAGAATTACAAAAACAAAATATTATTTTTTCTGAATTAAAAACTTTACTTAAGATATAAAAGTAATTAATTCTTAAGATTAGCCATACTTTTAAAGATAACTAAAACTTCTCTTCTAATGATTTATGTATTTTCGCGATAATAAGGATTACGAAAAAAAAAGTTGAATACTTTGTAAATATTATTCATTTTCCTCATTATTAATAGTAAATACTTTTTCAAATAGCTCTCAATACAAGTGCATCGATAAGTAGATAATAGACATAAAAGACATTATTTTAGGCGCAAATACATTGAGAATAAATTAATCCCAAAAACAATAAGCTTTCGAAGGATAGAATGAAAACTCAACTCAAGGACATTTGAGGTTATTGTAGGCCAACATGATTTTGTTTATAAACATTTGGCGCAACAACAACACACTCACACACACACACACAGCCAATACATTGATCAAGCTTCTTCCCATCCATCCAATGCTAGTATATTTTTCTTTTTTGTTTCGAAATGACTGAAGAATTTTATAAATTTTTATTTTTAGAATTTAGTCATAGAATTAAATTGTATTAAAGTCTGCGATCGATAGCAGACGTGAATTGAATGTTAAAATGTAGTGAAAGTCTAATTATTTGCATAGCATTGAAGTGTATTTCAAATGGCAGTCGAGTTAGAGTAGAGACGAATCCTCTCTTCGGATCAATAACACGATTCTTCAGTGAATAGGATTTTAGCTATTTTTCAGTACTTTTCCATTCGCTCAATGACGGGGTCGTCAATATCAGAGATGTCAAAGGGAAGGGTCAGCTAGAAAAACAAGCTAAAGCCCTATTGGAAAAATACTCCCTAGGACATTTAAAAAATCTTGTTTACTCACAATTCATTCGACATGTTATTCAACCTATTGCTTGAGATTCCTAAGGAAAGGCATTTAACAACAATATCCCCCATAGGGTGGCTAAGTTTGGGCATCCTTGGGCAAAATGGTTCTGGAATAATGAGTGACATTGAAGGACAACAAAGAAGAACATTAAAAAAGAGCTTAAAAGTAGTAAAGCTGCTATTTTTAGTCTTCCTATCCGTGAAATATGATAGTCTCCGCCCATATACCCGGGATCAAATGTGTTAAGCAACTACATGGCATAACATAGCATATGTGCCAATGTTTGTAAACACAACTAATTTATAATATTTTGTGTTTACGTTAGAAAAGGCTTTAAAACACTTGCTTTTGATAGATATTAAAAATCAATTTAATAATGACTTTATTTAAACATTTCTCTATTGAATGGTCGGTCTTGTTATCCAATGGACTTTAGATCAAAACCAATGCATTTTCTGCTAATTCTCAGCAAAACAGTTATCGCATATTCAATAGCAAAGGCTATTTCTGTTATGTTTAGAGGAGTCTACAGACAAACAAGTTTTAAATGAATAACAAAAAACTTCAAAATTAATTTCATAAACATTATTAAAACTGATTATAAAACAGAAAAATGAAAATACATTTAATTTCAAATATAAAACTAAAATAGAGTTAAGAGTTTAAACATATCTTAACCGAAATAAAGTTTATTTTAATGGCATTCAAACGGAATAATAGTTTAGATATAAATAAAAAGTTTTGACTAATTTTCTATGTATTTAACAATAGATATGATTACAGAGAATATAATCAAATAATTTAGTCTAACATTGAGTTTCATATAATTTTTTTGTCACTTTTTATAAACATTTGGTAAGCTTTCAATAGGAAGTATCGCTATATTTATTGTATAAGTTTGTTATTGAAGTCAAGATAACTTTATATACACTAATGAGATAACAGGGCTAAACATTGTTAACCAGAGTTGAGTTTAGATATTTTGAACCGCAGATGGTTTGTATGGTTTGCACAGTTTATACACAATTTCTATAGTCATTAATATTTGGTCTCTATTTACAAATCCTGTGCTTCTTATCACGTAGTCGTCTGAACAGTATTATAGCACAGGCTGTGAAGAACAGGTCCACCAAATCATCCAATGGCAACAGTAGTAAACAAGAACAGCTCTGCTCTCCCCTACCATTCCCTTCGTTTCTGCACAGAACACATTGTATTCAATCCATACGAGTATTTCTAACCTCTATTTGCTGTCCAATCATAGACACGGATGGAGTGAGACATCGATGAAATCACGTACGCTATCCTTATAAAAGGAAAGGCAGTTTTGTTTTGCAGATCACAAATCCAATCCAAACCATAACAAACTCTTCACTCAAGAAGAATAACTGTTTTGAATACAAAGACAATAAAAGTTTGATATTTGCTTTTGAAGTGATTTCTCGTACTATTTAAGTACAAAAACGATTCAATACTTTTCATTCACTAATACTTTTGGTATGTTTTCTAAACTTTATTTTTAATGCAATTCTTATGAAAATTATTTAAATATTGTTTTTCTAATCAATTATTTTATTCTCATTTACTATAGAAGTGATACGAATCCGATCGACAGAACTGAACAAATATGCATATTATGCCCAATCAAGTAATTATGACCCCGGCCAGACTCAACTTCAAGGGAGGCTTTGGTCGTATGTGGAGTCTATTGAAGAGGAATCCCCGCTATTGGGGTAACGTTGGGTCTGTTTTTGTGGTCGTTCCCACATTGGCTGTGGCCAGCCTATACCACAAGTTCAACGCACCCGACGTCATACTGACCAGATCTGACCCGGAGCCGTGGCAGCACTTTGACCACAGGCAGTACAAGTTCGTGTCCGACATAGACCACGAGCACTATGAACATCCCAGACCCCGCTTCTAAACCGGTGTTGACGACCGAAGCGATCACACCATCAAAATCTGGTCTTTGAAGTACTCGAGTCATCCGTCTGTAGACATTGTTTATGAGATATATTGTCTGAGAATTGGTTTTACTTTCAATTGTATTCCAATATTAGATATCTTTTGTAAACATTTTTTTATTCATCACTTTTATAGCAATAGTTTTTGTATGCAATTATTGCTCACATTTTGTAAAATAGATATATATTTATGTGATATTTGATATGAATCCTAGAATTTCGCTGTAATTTATAGAAATTTTTAGTATTTTATAATTATTTATAATTGTATAACAATTTTGGACCAATTTTTGTCAAATAAATTCAATTGAATTTCAAACAAATATTTCAATTATTTATTTATTTCATTATTATTTCGGGTAAACTATAGAATAATATCAAAGAATATTCTCTAATGAAAACATCTTTATTATGAATATTGGCTAAAAATAACTTAAATTAAATTTTTTATTTAAAAATCTGTTATGCAATCGACAAAACAGTTAAATGAACTGTGAATTCACGTCTGTTTTTGTTTGAAATATAATTTTTATTGTAATCTAATTCAACAAAAAATATTTACAATTCATATACAGTTATAGTAAATAAACTCTAATTCTTATTCTTTTGAACTCAAAAACTCCTGTATTTCACGATAAGAGTCGTTGGAAACAAAAAATATATTTAATTCTTTCCTTTGCTTATCAATGGTTAGCATTAGTCGAAAATATTGTCACAAAAAGCTGTTTTGACTTTCACTTCACAGCATAGATGAACAGTTTAGGGCTTAAATTAAATTAGCATGGTATTGAGTTCATACTAATTTATGCACAATGGGTATTTACTATCTAGGTCATTTCAGAATAGACTCAAAAATTTACATAAAAATGAGAATTTTGCAAAAGTATGCTGGTGCAATTTTTAAATTATACACTTTCTCTGTGACCCTTAGCGACCCTCTGCTCATCTCTACTCTCCCTCCGTCTCCTCTCCGTATTCCACGAAAAAAAGGATCCAATGGTAGGGATGGGAGCAAAAACTCAAGGCTATGCCAACACCCAAACAAAGCATTTCATAATATTATTATTATTATTGTGAAAATGAGGGGAACTTTCGCGAAGTTGTATCGATCCGTGTCTTAAATGAGTAGCCAATAAATCAGTTTTAAAGGAAATACTTTTCGCTATTTTAAGATCAGAATAATTATTGTTAGCTTTTAATTGAATTATACTTTTGTCTCATTTTTGGCTTTATTTGTTCGCCAAATGTAAATAAAAAGTTATATTCAATCAAATAAAGGCTTTTATCAATAGATAGGATTTGTTTAATGTGTTTATCAGTTATTCTTATTAAAGGAAAGTTTTGGACAATATTTATATAACTTATTTGTTTTGTAGATCTCATCAGAATTTATGGCTATTTTTGTGTCAATTATAGTTTATTTTCAATTCTTTTTACACAAAATATGAACAATATTTATAAAACAAAATTTACTTTAATTTACTTTCAATAATATTTTCACTTTAGCTGAGATGACAAACCATTGAATACCGGATTTTCAAATGGTTTAGTTGTTTACTACAGAGTACTGTATAATAGTTATTGTAAAATATCCTTGAAAATATAATTTATACCTGAGTTGTGTTTTGACTATAATTATTATACAATGTATATAATGAGTTGGATAGCTATTATAATATATTTTAGCTAATGTCCTGATATGCCTGTCCTAACACGTAGTCCACCGAAGATAAGCCTTTATGTACAGGAATTAAATGTTGTTTTGCATGCATTCAGAAAAGATAAACCCAAATAAAAAGGATTATATTTTACATTACATTAGTATTGATTGCTTTCATGAGTCTATGAAATGAGTTAACACATAAGACAGCAATTTTGACGTAAGAGAACGTATACTAAAACTTGATTCCCTTTAGTCACTGCAATATTAGTCCTAAATCCAGGACAATCTTAAGATAGGGCTGACTGTGTAATAGTAGTTTAGTGCAGACGTGACTTATTCTTGACTTCCAAACATTGTTTTTAGTGTAATAAATGACCATGCTCATTTCAAAAATGCACACCGCAGTGTACAGTATATTCTGTTGCTGAAAAACTCAGCCAGTTAAAGTTCCGACAAGTGAGTATAGCACCTTCCTGGACTCTTTTTAAGTAAATTTTGAGTATATTTAAATGATCCTTCCTAAAAATGGACTTTAATCAAGTCAAAATATCTCTATAAAATCTGGTGGAAAAATGATAAACATAATTGAAATGAACCAGATTAAACATATTAAAGATATATATAAGAATAATTGATGACATGGATGGCATACGAATATAGGAATGACGATTAAAATACAGAATAATTGTGATGGATCATTCGATCAAAAAATAAATCATCACTTAATCAAAAAGTATTAAAAGCATTGGATTTATACCAATATTTTTGAATTCCTGAACAAATATTAATATTACTGTATTTATAAAATTGTTTTCAAAAGTTTTAAAATTTGACTGAAATTTGAGATAATATGCGAAATATTTATTAAATACTTAAAATATTCTGAATATTTCATCAAATATTAGAAATTCATGTTTTATTATGAAAAATAATATTCAATAAAATAATCAAACATTACATATAATATATGTATAAAATCACACAAAACATGAATAGATTAGATATTAATAGAAATTCTCAATTCTTATCGCAAATCAATTATATTTCTTATGAATCGTCTTATTTGAAAATGTGCTCCAAATATATAAATCGGATTCAAATAAATAAATATTAATAAACAAATTGACTGTTAATTGATTGGATCGGATGTCAAACTAATTGTCAATAAATTATTACAAATACGTGAATGACATTAATTAGCAGAGCTATCGATCAACTATTATCTGTCAGAACTGGTTCGTTAGCATTAAGTAAGGAAAACAAAGTATCAATAATTTCAGAATTGATTAAGAAGTGCTAACATTGAGTACATTTCGGTCGAGAATATGCACTCAATATCTGACAATCGAAAAGACAATGACTTTAATTACCGTAAAATCTCGGTTATAAGTCGATCTCGTGTATAAGTCGCAGGTCATTTATTGACAAAAATTGTAATAATTTTGTTGTATAAGTCGCACCTCATGTATAAGTCGCACAACTTTTTAATGAACTGTAACTCATGTAATGTGTAGTCTATCGTTCGCGTCAAAAGCACCTACGAATACACCTAACTTTAAACCTAACGTTTGTATCAGTCCGATGACTAAAGCTTAATAAAAGGGAACTTTAGCTCTGACTGAAAAAAACCGGTTTTGTTCTGAAATTTTAAAGCATGTGAAGCACTGAACAGAACTGGTTTTCCAGTCAGAGCTAAAGTCCCCTTTTATTAAGCTTTAGTCATCGGACTGATAAAAGTGCTTTTGTAGACACTGACTTCAATTCTGGCGAATTATAGTGTAGTCAATTGCTTGTATGCATCTAATTGTGTGTTCAATTGTGACCACTGCTTGATATCATTGATCAAAATGGTGACATTCGTACACATTGTCTGTTGATTGTATCAAAAATGGTTTCAAAAAGACTGGTATTTGTGGTTATAGTTACTCAAGAGATGCCAGACATCGATCTGATGACAATAATAATGAAAGCGTTTCTAATGTATTGGATTTTTTGAATGCATTTAATACTGACTCTGATTCTGATTTCGAAGGATTTTAATCATAAGAATTTGTTTTAAATAAATTGAAATTAATCTTAAATTTGTTGAATTTTTTTTATATAAGTCGCACCTCATGTATAAGTCGCAGGTCTATATTTTTAACCTAAATCACTTTTTTTGTTGTATAAGTCGCGACTTATACACAAGATTTTACGGTAGTATTGAATTTCAGTTTTTTCATAATTAAGTTGTATTTGAATTCAAAACCGATGAGTAATCATAAGAATTGCAGCATTTTTTGTGTGATATCGCACTGTATTTACAGAATTATTTTTAAAGAATTTTACAGAATATCTAATCCGATAAAGAATTATCTCTTACTTAAGAATAATTAAAATTTGAGATCAAATATAAGACTGTTATCGCGATTGAAGTCTAGCCATAACTCAAACTCAAATTCTTAACCGTTAACTAAATATTTGCTAAACTTTTGAATTAATATTTTGTGAAAATAAGTCTTCAATCGATTCCAAAGTCTAAATAATAAGTAAATTAAGTGAATCATCAAAATTGACGGAATCAGAGAATCAAAATATTTTTGTGGAAAAAAAATATAAATACAGTAAATACAGACTTAACGAGATGAGTTAATAACTGGCCCGGTTCAATATTAGAATTTGTTTGAAACCAATGCCCTATTGGCTGATCCTAACAGAAATCACTTAAACATAAACTATCAGTGAATGCATTCAAAACTGATTATTCAAATAAATGTCGAATCAATTGGATATAAAAAAAAGTATAAAATAATGCAAACCTTTTCATCGCATATCGTATTCATCGCTCAATTAGTTATCAGAAAAAACTATAATTAGTCACCAAATGGTCTCACAATTAATGGCAAACAGAAAAGGCATTCATTAATTAGTCGGAAAAATCAATTAGAATTTAAAATTATATTTGAAATAAATAAATAGCAAAACATATGAATAGCAAATAAATAAGACAATGAGTCGAATAGTTTTATATTAAAAAAAATTATCCGAAATATAAACACAAATAAATACAAATTAATAGCAATTAAAATCAGTTAAGAGTAAAATCAAAACAAAACATAAGTTTTAGTTAATTTCATCTAAACATACGATAAGGGGGTCAGAGGTGAGGGGGGAAAGGGAGACAAAAAACAATAGGGGGAATAGAATTTTACATAATTTCGATTGTATTCAACAGTAATTTGTTTTTATTTCATCAAATTTTCTTCATATAAATTAATAATTAAAAGTGTTTTCAAAGATGTACTAAAAAAGAGTTCGGTTTCTGTTGTTTTTAAGTTTGAGTTTCGGTTTTATCCTTTCGATACATAACATACGATTCCAAAGGTATTACAGGAAAAAAGTGTATTTTGTTTCTCTAAAAAAAACTTTTCTCACAATCAATAAGATATTAATATTTTGTTTTTTTCCCATTAATTCTGTTTCTGGTGTTTGTAATCAGAAAACTGTTGTTAAAAAATTATTTTGTTTTTGTTGTCGTTTTCCTTACAATTATTTTTGTTGCAAAATCTGGTGTAAAAGACAGTGTGTTTTCGAGATATTATAATTCAAATCAATTTAAATATTAAGTTATTTCTCAACTGTTTATAAACGCATTACATGTGTATTAATCCCTACGTATTACTCGATATTATATAATAAATTACAATAAATTCAAAATTCAATTCAGAATTCAGTGCTTTTTGTTTGGATTTAGTTATAAAGCAATAGATTTTAAGATTTAATAGATTTTTATTTTAATGTTTTTTTTTTGTATTTTTGTTGTTATTTGAGTTTTGAATGGATTTTATTCTTCACTCAATTCTCTGCTTTGATGTTAGACTCGCTCACTGACAGTGCCTTAGGTTTGCTGTCGGAGTCCTTACCGGTGCTCTCTTGTTCGTCACCGCCCGGACCGGTGTCTGCGTCCGACTTAGTGCGCGGACCACGAGATGAGCGACGCGGCCCACCTCTGCCCCCTCCGTATCGCCTGCGAGGTCTGTAACCGGAACGGCGTCTGTTTCGTTGTCCACCCGAGCCTTCAGGATCGTTATCATCCGATTTTTGAGCCCTTCCCTCGTTCTGAACGAACGGATTGAATGAATAATTTATAAAACATTTCAAACGAATTCATATTTAAAGTCAAAATATTTTTAAATTCAAAACCCAATCAATAATTAGCGGACACTTACTCCGGAAGCCTCTCCGTCGACACCGCTCTGACTGCCCTCTGTGTCCGATCTCGGTCTGCGCGGACGGCGGCGAAAAAATCTGCGGTAGAACCTGCGCTGACCGCCCCCTCCACGGCGTTCGTCTCGGTTGTAGTTATTGTCTCCGAAGTTCTGTTGTCTGTCGATGTCCTCTCCCTCCTGACCCTCACTTCGGGGCAGACGGTCGCGGGTCGGGCGACGGTAGAAGCGCCTGTAATATGGTCTGCGGCCTCCGCCACGACCCCCACCTCCTCCGCCTCCCTGTCGACGGTCTCCAAACCGTTCGCCGCCTTCGAAGGGCGGGGGCGGTTCAAAGCCCTCTTCCCGCCTGTCCCGGGGCGGCCCTCGACTGTTACGGAAACCTCCGCCGCCTCTGCGGAAGCCTCGGCCCCGACTTCGGTAAAATCGACGCTCAGCTGCGAATGGCGAGCCCTTAACCGGATTACCTCCCGGTCCGGTCACATTCGCCGCTTCGTTGCCCTAATGTTCAACCAATTCAGTCAAATATTTTGCGAGTCTTAAGGGTTGGACAGAAAGGCATACCTTTTCTCCCTCAACGATATCGAACTCGACTTGTTCTCCGTCGCCGACACTTCTAACCATTTTCGTCGGATTGTTCTTAATTATAGCCGACTGTCGGCGCCGATGGAAACGGATTAGAAAATTGATTACATTTTATAAACTAATTGTGTCTTAAAATAAAATATAAAACAAATAAAGTTTTGAATAAAAGTTATGCAATGAAAGCATAAGTGTGTGGAACGGGAGGACTGAGAGCACACACAAACTGGTTCACCAAAATAGAGGTCAATGACTGCATAATATGTAAGAGCACAGTAAGGACGGCACAGGAGGGAGAAGTAGAGTGAGAGCGAACTGTGTCTAACATTTGGGGACAAATACAAACACACATAAGGTGTGAGCGCAGGGATGGGAACGAGAGATGGGAACCAATAAATTGGATTCAATTGAATGAACAGTAAATACAATGAAATAGAAATAAAAAGAAATGAAAATTAAAAGTCAAACAAATGGTAGACTCAATGGTCGAGTGAATGGCAGACCTGATGGACAAAGACGTCTTCGCCCTCTCTGTCATTGCGTGATATAAAGCCGTATCCGTTCTTCACATTAAACCACTTAACGGTTCCCTGAATTCGTTGGGCTGTTATCGCAATACAAATACAATATTATAAACAAATATCAAAACAAAGCCATAGTTTGTATGCTATGCTCGCAATCAATGGCCGATCGGCCGGTGCTTACACTCACCGACGACTTTCTTTGCCGGCTGTTCTTTTTGATTACTGTCCGCCTCCTCTGATAACGACATTTTGCTTCAGAAATCAATTCAATAACTAAATCAAAACAAAAGATGAAATCAAATGAAATATAATTTCAAGCAATGAATGAATGAATGAATGAATGAATGAATGACTCAATGGTTGACACAAAACAAGAAATCAATTCAAAGACAAAAATAAAATATTTATTCAATAAATACTCTGTTATTATGATTAGTGGAGATGTTGGCCACCACTGGATGTTCACTGTTTGGCCAGTTTGCCACCGCTGTCTGTCTGGCAGATGGTATGGGCTCTTAAGATGTTAGGCTCAGACGTATGTCTATTGTTGTCTCTTAGGCCGCACTCGTACTACTCGTACTCACACTCTCTCTCTCTCTATTCAGCACTCATTGCCAATACATTCAATGCATTCATACATTCAGTGCATAAAATGGCCGAATCTTTATATAAGTTCAATACAAAAGCCGGCCTTTCATTGGCTGACAGTCACAGACACACTCAGACTGTTAGACTGGCTGTCGGTCTCCACTCCAACAGTCATGCGATACGCAAAGGCTGTTATGTAAACCAAATGCCGGTTCCCATCAGTTATTCCCCTAATCTGTAGTCGCCTTATGTATCTGCCATTCATTCAGTGCTCTTATGATTCACACCATTTGATCCCTTACTGACACTAATAGGCGTTACGTTGTATTTGAACATTAGTTACGTAAGAGTACACTAAAGACTCGATTCTTATTCTTATAGTGAACTTTCGCTTTGTATGAATCAATGAATGTTTGGCCAAATGTTTGGTTACAATGAATGAGACTTTAGGCGACATCTGTTCGCAGACTAATGTTGTCGTCAGTAAAGAGTTCATTGATTTCTGTCTGGCATTCAGTCGTCGATTGAATTGCAGTTGAGTTCAGATAAATATCTTTAAAATAATTGATTTTTTTAAACAAATTTTTCTTTTTCTTTATTTATTACACTTTTAATCAAATATAAGCCAATAATAAACTGCAGTTCAATAGACTCGTCATAACAGACAACAAAAAACTTTTCAAAAGTTTTTTATAATCAATGGAATCGACATTTCATTCAATAAATTCATTAAAAGTTAATATAATTTAAGTTTTTATAACTTATTCTCAAAATTGAAAAATAAAATAATTGTTTGTTTAAAATAATTCTAATTATTATTATTTTTATCAAACTTTTGATTCGCAAAGAGATTCACAAATAAATTGAGTTTTGATTTCAAAAATTAATTCTCAAATAAATTGATTGAAACAAAAAAAATATAATTAAATATTTACACAAAAAAAGAAAAAAAATCAAATCAATTATAGCTATAATTTTACAATCGATTCAAAAAAAAAATAAAATATAAATAAAAATCAGAAATATTCGCAAAAAATTCTAAAAAAAATTGTAAAATAGTTTTCGTATTTTTTGTTTTGATTAATAATTTATAAATAAAAACACTTTTTATTCAAAATTCTGTAGAAATCAATTGAATGGTTGAGTATTTCGTCTCAACTTTTCGGGTGAATTGGAGGCCAATTGCGAGAAATCGCGAACGACTTCATTGAATGTCTCGTCGCTTACATTTCCGAACTCCTCGTCGTTTTTCATTTCTTCGTTTAGTTTCGCGAGTCTTAGACTGAAAGCAGAAAATTATAATTCATTTGAAAAAAATTAAAATCAATTTTTAAGTCAATAAATAAATTGAAAGCAAATAATGGCTTACAGAGTGACGATATCTGCGTTCGCATTATTGATGGCAATGCCCAACGCATTGTTCCCGTCCTTATCAACGCTGGTCTGATCCGCACCTCGTTTTAGAAGCAGACAGACCTGACTGTCGGCCAAAAGTGAAACAAATAAATTAAGTATTCAATTGAATGTCAAAACCTACTGAAAGGCATTCAAAGAATTTTTCAAAAAAACGGGTAAAAAAGTCGAATAAAGATTAATACTATTTGTGCTCTAATAAAGACCAAAAACTTTTGGCTGTTTTTCATGTCATCAGTGATTAGTCGAGTAAATCATTCTTTGTCTGTAAGCTTGAACTCACTTACAGTCTAACAGAAAATAATCTTTTTCTGACAAATATCTAAAACCTAGCGATAGAACAAAGAGAATAAGAGTTCAATACCCGGTATTGCCTCTCTGGGTCGCCAAATGAAGAGGTGTTGTGCCGTTAGAGTCACAGACATTAGATTTGGCGCCGTTTAGGAGAAGGTATTCGCAAACAGTGACCGCATCGCTGAGTATCGCCTGATGTAAAGGCGTCCGCATTTGGTCGTCACTGTTCTGCCAGTTAATGGCCGCCCCTTTGGCCAAACCCTCACACATTGTCTTCAGATCACAATCGATGGCCGCGTTATATAACAACAGATTATAATATTTATTATCACAACTCGTTTGGCGAACAAGAGATTCGCTAACAGTTTGTGTCGAAACAACTTCTTTCTTATCATTAATAATAATCTTTTGAAGACTTTTATTGTTTTGTTCGACAATTAGTTTCGTTTTACTAATCATTAGTTGAGTTTCTTCTGAGTCTTCCTCTTCTGAATCAGTTTCAGTGCAAGTCTTTGTCATATCATTACTAACTATTGTTTCGCAACTGATATCAGTCGAGCCGTCAATGCTTTCTATGCATTCATTGACTGTTTGTTCGGAACTCTTATTAATCATATTATTTATATCACAACTAATATCGGATTCATTAGTATTTTGTTCATTAGTTTTCACACTTAAGCTCTCAATCGGTTGAGTAATAAATATTTGTTCGCTTTGGGAGAGATTGTCACCACTAGTGTCGACAAACGCTTTCTTAACGTATTTGGCTTTAATCCAGTGCTCTCTCTGTGTTCGCCCACACTCTGGAGTAGCTCTGATGGCAACCGACTCATCGACCTGTGCCTCATATATCTCATTGATTATAGTGTTGCCCAACGAAGACATCACTTTAATGAGCTCCAGATCCCAGGCGTCCAAATTCAAAGACCGGACTTTACTTAAGTGAACGCCAAGACTCCGATGAATGCCTGAGCACTCAATGCATAACGTTATGCCTAAGTTAATGGACGCCCACTTGGGATCGGCTGCCCCGCAATCGCAACACAATTCGTTGCCGGGAATCGTCAGTATCTGAGCGTATGTCGCGCGCGGAGGTTTGGCCGGAGGTGTTGGGGCACTAGAAGTACTGCTACCAGAGCCAGTGCTGGCGCCGCCGGTTATGTTATTAATACTGTTGGATGACTTGTGACTGTTATTCGTTGAAATACTAGAGGCCGTACACCACGAGTCCTGTGAGCCGACACTCTGTGCTTCGGCCGACACGTCATTATGGTTGTAGGCGGCGTCGATCCCGGCCTGCATTGCACTTATCCATTGCTGACAGCCCTCCTCTGAGTCCGCCTGAAGTATATGACTCTTAGAGGGCGACAGAACTTCGAAACAGAAGCGCCGTTCCATGAATTGGACGGGTTTTGCGGTACAGAGTCGCAGATCTTCCTCCATAACCGTCAGTTCCTTGTCGTGTGATCTCCTTTGGTAAACGAGTTGGTGGTCTTGTATTATAAACCAACGCCTGTTCCACGTCTTGAATGCATTGGACGTACGCTTAAACAGATAGCCTTCGAGTCGTATAATGCGATCGGTTTTTATGAGTTTAGGAATCGGCTCTTTGGCCGACACCATCGTATGTCTGCCCTCCAACTGCTTTTCCAATCCATTCGTTGCTTCTCTCATATCAATGATCTTTAATATAAAGTCAAACAATAAATATATTATTCGTTTGTCGTCTAAACGAGAATTAAAATATTTGTTTCGTTACAACTATTTTAAGACTACTTTGTATTTACAATAGATTCCCAACAATTAGATCATCAGATTCTCATTGGGAGAGTGCATACAAGTGCAGACAAAGTGCTCGAAACCTAACTAAAGGTTCTGATCAAAAGTCAGCTTAATTTCAGTTATGCTAAAAGTTTTGCTCAAAATAAGTTATGGGCTCTAAAGAATTTGTCTGGACTAAGGTATCAAGACAGAAAATATTTTTAAATTATCAAGATTAATTTTAAAACAAGTGATTCCAGATTTCTCAATCCTAACCACAATATATAACATAAAAACAGCTAATTTTCAAAACGTTGGCTCAATTTAATGATCCCCGAGAGCACCCTGGTTATAAGCTTAAATATTTTCTAGACGCATACACACTGCACATACAGGCCCTACACCTGTGTAGGTACTGAGTGTTTCTGACTTAAACAAAAACATATTTCACACAAAAAAAAACTTTGAAGTCATGACTGGATTCGAAGTTGCAATTCATTGACTGCAATGTTTGAAAGTCTGAAAACTATGGAATAGATTCTCATTCTCTGTAGTCGTATAGAAGAACAAAAACCTGAATAATATGTAATCCAATACTGTATTGAAATATTATTTTAATCTAATGTTCAGACTTTGGTGTTTACTATTCGTATCAAATATCAAAGAGCGAGACATAAAAGTATAGCAAAAACTTTGAACAACTCTATCAGAGACTCGACTGAAAGGCTAGCGTTTGAAAAAAGGTATCGTTTTATTGGATTCAAAGTAAATATTTTAAATATAATTATTATTTTAAGAATGCGTTCAAAAGTTATCAACTCTTGAAATAAAAATTACAATAAAATAGATATAATTCATATGAAACGAGTCGTGAAAATAAGAGTGATTTATGGCTTACAGTATTTGCAGTCTCTTTCTTGAATTGGTCGAAGTCCTGGAACAGATCAGAGCCCTGGTGGTAGTACGTGCCGTATGCGTGCATTAAACTCAGTAACTGTTGAATTAGAAAACAAAAAGTGAATAAAACAGTGGAAAACAGTTGAATCAATAGAGTTGTCTGAATCGATAATTGAATAAAACTACCGACAAATCCAGTTTTCACTACCGGTTACTCCCAGTTATGATTCATATAAAGAATTCTTACGCCTATTCTTAAGGCTCACTAATCATAAGATTTGATTTCAGTCGAGCGAACTCCGGGACAAATAATGAAAAGTCAATTCAATTGATTGAAATCACGTTTTTAGAGAAGATTTTTTGAATTATTTATAAATATTTTTGCATTAATTTCGAGTCAAAACAGAATTCAATTACAAACAGAGTCTGTGAACACAACTCATATGAATAACAGAATTGATTATCGATTTAATCAAATACTAATTTATTCTGAGTTCTAATGGATTGCAAACTATTCTGAAGTGAAATATAATAATAATAATAATAATGAAAATCTGATTCAAGTGTTCATTGCATTGGATATGAATTGAGATAAAACTGAAATCAAAAAAATATTCATCGACTCATACGAACCGAATCGAGCACTTCGTGTCGTTTTCTACTCTTAAAAGTACTCAAATGTGTTGCGTAATCGAGCGATAAGTGTTGAAAACAAGAACGAGTGGCTGTCAGTAGATTAGACGCCTCTTCGCACTCATTCGGTTTGGTTCGGGGTATCTGCGAGTGTCTGGACAGCACAGAGTCGTATTCATCGCTGATTTTGTCGAAATGACGTTTAGTTTCCTTCACTTTAAAGATGTCTTCTCTCATAAAATTGGATAAATTCTTGCCGACGGCTCTGTTCGCCTGATCGATGAGTATTGAGTCGTATTTTAATAATTCAGTCAATGTTTGTACGAATCGATTCAGACTATTGACTAAAAGCGGGTCGTCTTTGAAGTACACCAATAGATCCCAAATTCCATTAATGAAATTACTAATCGATTCCGAATCAAATCAAATAATCATTATTCAAATCAAATACAAATAGAAAGAGATATGAATTTTGATAACAATTTTGAGATAACATCGGAAACAAAACTTTTTTCTGATATCATAGAGACGTAAAACTAAATCTGAGAGAAGAAAAACTTTTGTTGTATTTATAGCTCTATTTATTGGTTGACTTAATCTAATTAAACGACTCATATATACAGTACCTATACCTGAAAAAGTGTTACAAATACAGGTGCCTTCATATGAATAATCAGAGAACAAAAGCAAAAAACAAACTTTTTTTATCAACAAAACCAATGAATGAGACCTTAAAGTGATTTATGATATAATCGTTTTCATAATAATTGCGAGTTTTCTATAGAAATAAATTAAAATTTGACTAATTTTTCAGACAATTAGACCCACTTTGAGGTCTGTGCCCATTAAGTGAAGACTAATGTCGTTAAGAGTTTATAAAAACTAATTATTCTTTTGATTTCCGTATTATTGTTATTATAGTCTAATAATTGATTGAAAATGTTTTGTTCGGATGAGATATGTTTTGAAAATAATTATATTAATGATTGAAATGAGTGTCAAATTTATACCTCTTAGCCTTAATGAATGATTTGCCGATTTCTACCATAACTGCACACAACTTAACGATCTGTATATTGAAAAACAAAATCAAATAATTTGAGCCAAAGTTTTGAAACAAATACTAATCTTATCATTGATTCTAATGAATAGTTTTGTTTAGAAAAAACATATTTTTTAATGAATACTATTATTCATTAAAAAAAATGTTTTTTTTATTAATTATATGTTAATTGAGTTTAGGCTTAAATTAAGTGATAGTCAGCTGAAAGACAAACGAATTGTTTGTCAGGAAAATAATGACAAATAAAACTCAATTAAAAACACATAAAAAATGGGCTAAAACTTAAAATATATATAAAATTAATTATTTTTGTAATAAATTAATTAAATATAATATAAATATAATTAATATAAATATAAAATAGGATTAAATGAATGAATGATTGAATACTTTATCGATTTTGGTCTCGAATTCATTCAAATCGGTTTCGTTTTTCTCTAAAACCAATCTATATATGGATTAGTCATTAAAATGGGATTAATATTAAATAATTAGTCAATTAGTTAATGGATTAGCCGTTAATCCAGACCTGAATTTGGGTGAATCGCAGAGACATTCGCTTAAATCGATTATCGGTTTGCAGTCAAAAGCCATGGTTTGAGCCATTGATCAGTGATTTCACGAATAATAACAACAAATGTAAACAAAAAATATATTTCTCTTTGAAATTGAATTGATTTTCACTACAATTATAACTGTATTTAAGCTCAATATTAACCAATCAATCAATCATTTTAATTGTGAGAACAGATTAACCAATAGTTTGACAGAAAAACAGATTCAAAATATTTTTACTAAATATGTGTTTGAATTGATTTAAATATATTTAGTTTGAGTTTAAACAACACTTTTTGACAACACTTTCAAAATATCTATATTTTTGTTAGTCTTTTGTCTCAGCAATAGATATGACGCGAAAAACGCCTCGAATTTTGAATGCGATTTCAATGTCTGTGAGAACCGACTGAATGACTGCTAAACTCAATGCATGAGTCAATCGCCTCAAGCGATCAATTTCTGCTTAAAAGTTAAACAAAAAAAATATTTCTTAACACTAATAGTTACCGATCTTTAAGAGCAGAAAAATTATGAGATTTTCACATCAATTGGCGAACAAAATACACGGATTTTACTGACAATTAGTCATCGTTTCAAAGCATTTGTGATAAGATATAACGGAATTATATTTAATATATTTATCGCAAAAATGTTTGTCTGAATATAAAAGTTATAAAACTTTTTCCATAGACTTAAGAATGTTATGGAAAACACATAGAAATCTCAAATCCAAACACTAAACACAAGTTTGAATAAGTTTAAGCGAAAAGCACTTCAAGTATTAAAACTTAGAGAACTCTAATCGGAAGTGAAAACTATTAGTGAATATAAAAATTTATTTCGACTTATTATTAGTGCCAAACACTCACTGACTGCGTGTTTAGACACAATTATAGGATATATGGACTAAAAGTTTGTTAACCAGTCTTTCAAAACGAATGGAAAGACAAAAACTATTTTTAAAGCAATAATTTCTGATAGCATTAACGGCAACAAAGTCTGCGAAAAAAAGTAAATCAATGATAACATTGACATAACAGAGCACTGGAAGGCCAGCACATAATGAATAATACTTTTCATTTATAATTCTGTATTAAAGACAAAAAAATCTATTTTCTAATCAATTATTTTAAACTCGTTTATCACTAAAATTAAAGTCAATTAAAATAAGTTTTTCTCTAAATATTTGAGATTTAAGTAATATTTCATAAGAAATACGAAACAAATAATAAGAAAATATTATTTAAATTATCGCAAATATTATTCAAAAATTAATTTCGGAATCGATTTAAACGCAAAAATAATTTTGTTTTTCTTAAAATTCATTTCCATATAAAAGGCTTTTGAATATTAATTAAGACATTGTCTCAAAAAAAACATTTATTATTCAATTTATTTCCAAAAACTTATTTTTATTATTATTTAATAAATGATAAATTGCTTTCTCTTTCTTCTAAAATATGTCAAAAAATTTGTTTTTCATTTTTTATGAGAAACCGGAAAATGGGAGCAAAAAAAGATTAAAAAAAAACAGAAAAAAAACAATGAGTTTCGATGAGAAAAAAAACTTAAAAACGAACGAAAGCCTAATATTAGTAAAAAAAAATAAACCAAAAGAAGAGAAACCAACAGAAAAAAAATCGGAAAACAAAAAACTGTTTTATAATTCATATTAAAAAAAAATACAAAAAGAACACAGAATTCGGGCTTTCAATCAATTAAACAGAAAGAAAGAGAAAAAAAAGACAGAATTATTAGTCAATAGTTTTTCTTTTAATTACTTATAATTCAAAAAAATTCAAATTCAATAAAAAATTAATTGAAAATCCATTAGAGCTCCCGATTAGAGGTTTCCCACAATTTTCAATATTTATTAATTAAATATAATTAAATCAGTTGTTGGTCTTCAGCGCACGTGTAACCTAAGAACGTCGGGTGCGTTCGGCCTCCTATGCGCTGGCGTTCTTGCACGCGATTATGGCTTCTTCACCAACAGCTGACATAACTGTTACCTAAATATAGAAAAATAATAATTAAAACAAAAAATTGTATATTCAATGAAAAGACGACTCACTATAACAGTGTTGTCTTCCCTCCCGTACTCTTCTTTGATTTTCTGACCCATCTCTCCCTCGGGTATTCTAAGATCGTCGCGAGTGTCGCCCTTGTCGTTCATCAGAGTAACGAAGCCGTCATCCGATATATCGATCAACTGAACGGTTAGAATAAATAATTATTAAAATTATATATAAATTAGTTTTTATGCAAATATTAACTAAGATTTTGGTTAAAAAATAATAATAATTCAAATCCGCATTCATTGACTCCAATGCCTGTCGGCTATCCATTCAGTACTGGTTTGAATGTTAAGGTTAACTGTGCTCTCAATACCAATCAAAGTGCTTGTTATGGAAATCAATTCCAATCCAATCAGTGATATATTGAACGAAAAAAATTCCACAAAAAGTGATAAAAAATATTACAGAAAAACCAAATCATATTTCGCAACAAAAAAAAATCAAAAATTAATAAAACAAAAGCCAATAATAAAGGGTTTCCATAAAGTCCGGTCCGTTTGTTGCGGCACAGGGCCACTTTTTAGAGCACTGATTGGCTCATTTAAAATTTTTATTGAAAACTTAATGAAACAATTTTGAATGAGCCAATCAGTGCTCTAAAAAGCCTCCCTGTGCCACAACAAACGGACGGGACTTTACGGGAACCCTTTAGATAATAAGAGGCAATAATCAACTGTCTGAACGTGAGCTACCAGTGCAGCTGTGGTAGTGGTGTTGTCATTACCTGGAAGTCACTGCGATTGACATTCGGGACATCGATATTATGAGTCGATGGACACAAGTCTTCGTACTTTTTATTAGTGAAAATGTCGAGTCCCACCAAATGCACCTATAGGTCAGACAACAGACCAATTAGTTAGACATACAGTTAGTAATGTCGGCCATATAGTGGCCATCGGGTCAATGGGGTCAGAGGGTATGGGATGGGTAAGTGTGCTGACCTTGGCATGGCCGTGTTTGCCTGTCTTGCTGGTGCTCATCTCCATGATCTTACAGGGCCGGGCCTTAATCATAACGAACCCATTCTTGCGCAGTGTTGAGCACTGGACCGGGTAAGTGGCTGAGGCCCCGGCAGACGCCTCCTGATAGTCGCCTCCATCGTCGCCTTCCATTACTACCGGTGCTAACGATTATTGAATGGATTTTAAACTAAAATAAAATGCACTGAAAGACAGAAAATCAAAACTAAATTATAATTAAAGTAAAGAATAATTGTATTCAATGTTGAAATGCAATCAAAGAATGAATAAAACAATTGATAAGTGTTTTAATGAATTGCCGGCAAAAATATCGTCCATATTGTGAGCGCACGTATTGTTTGCATTCAATTCAATGGATTCACACATCTATTGAACTCATGTCTGCGCTCACACCAGACGTATAGCCATTGATTGCAATCAGAAATACAATTGAAATCATACCTAAAATTAAGACTAATTTAGAGGAGTATTGACTCAACAGAACTCAATTCAATATAACTATTGAATAGATTGTTAAGAATTAGTATTAATATTGAAATAAATATAATTGCAATTAAAGTGTGGACTCGTATAGCACTTACCACTACTAGACGTGACTCCTCCTCAACGATAGCGATCACTGCGAGAAGAAAGAGCCAAACACTCAGTCATACAGTCTGTACAGCAGAGCGAGCCTACTGTGAGTAAAGTGAGGACAGACAGTGCAGTCAGCGCTCGCTCTCTGCTCTACACAACCGATAGTCAACTATGCGTTTGATCGGTCGAGTGCCGCATACGTACCACTCGATTGCCCCCTCAATACTGCTGTCCGCACAATGCCGTCGCGTATGACGTGTGTCTACTTTCATACAAATATATAACTCATTCGTATATATTGTACTATTAGTTATGAAAATACTAATAAGTTTTGAATTTAAAAAGTACCAAATCTTTTCATGTGTTAATAGCTTTGTGTATGAAAACTGGTTTATTCGCACGTTTTTATTCTCCCTTCTCATGCGTTCAGAAAGTCTGTACGCTTTTAATGCGATTTCATCGCTTCAGTCAATATTGCTGTAAATTTCAATACATTTTATATGTGTTTTTACTTTTAATAAATCCCTTTCTTTTTTTTGAAAGCGTACGTCCTTTTTGAATGTTCTATAAGTATTGAATTGATTGGATGATTGGCTGATATTTAATACGATATCAATATTAAAGTTTTCATTGAAAACCAAATACACGTGTTTTGAATCAACTATTGATTCAATGTTTTTAAATATTTTTCTGATAATGACGTGAATTGTCTTCAATTAGTCTTAAGTTTGGTTTAAATTAATGTCTTATTAAGTGATTGAACGCTAAAAATGGATAAAATATTACCGAAATTCAAAGGAATGAAAGCATATGAAGAAGAGTTGGCTTCGGAAGCAAATGAAGAGAAAAATAGTGTCAAAAAAGTTATGAAAAAAATTAATTCAGAAATGGATTCAAAAATAAAAATCGTTTCAAATGAAAAACGATTGCAATCTTTGAAAGAGAGGTTAGATTTGGATAAAAGACAACAATTATTAGTAAAGGAAGCGATAAATAGCGGCAAAAGAGTTAACAAACGGATTGTCTTCGACTCCGAAGACATCGAAAGCGATGTCAAAGACAATGATATTTCAAGTGAAGACAAACAGAAATCAAACGACAATTCAATCGTCAAATCAAAACCAAAAGCAAAACAATTGTTTGAAAGCGATTCCGAAGACGACGACAATGATGTCAGTGAAGACACGGATGGAATGGGAACTAATGAAAGACTGAAAGCGTTTGAAACGGATTTAAATAAGAAAATCAATGATAAAAATGCAGAAAAACTGATTGAATTGAACTCTCGTTTTGCGCATGACTTGAGGTTCAGAATAGATGAGAGGTTTTTGGATCAGACAGAGGATAACGAAGAGGTTTTGGATGAGAAACAGAAAAATCTTAATCTTTTGGAAGAAGTTTTGGGCAAAAGATTGAAACCAATTATCAAAACCAAAGATAAATCGACGGAAAAACAAAATAATTTATTTGTTTCGCGTTTTGATCCAAACAGTGATAAAAGTTCTGAATATGAAGTCAACAATCGTTCGGATGAGAAGAGTCGGAGAAAAGTGTCATTTGATCCGAAAGTTGTGGTCAAAGAAGTAGATAAGAGTAGAGGAGAGGCCAAGACGTCGACTGAAGTCTACTATGAAGTGAGTTCTGCACTAAAGGACTCTTTGGCCCAAAAAGAAGAAGAATTTTCATTAACGCAAATGTTTGGCACAAATAGTACTTCAGCTGAAAGTGAAGACAAGTCTTCAGACGATAGAACTGTTAAACCATTTTATGATAAGTTGAATACAAATAAGAGAAAACTCGATGTTTTGCCCAATCCTTTCAGATATGACAGCAGTAGTAGTGGTGAAGAGGAGGAGGAGGAGGAAGAAGAAGAAGACGACATCGAAGTGGTTGTTGGAAGTGATGACAAAAGCAAAGCTGAAGACAAAGCGAAACCATTTTTCAATAATTCGTTTAAATTTTTTTTCGCTAAAAACGATTCGCGTTTTAATGAAGACTTGTTTTACAGCAAAGAATTGATAGAAAAGGCGAAGAATAGTTGGAAAGACAGACAAAGACTGATAATTAGGTCAATGAGTGTTAGGAAACGGTCGGCGAAGAAGAATAAAAAGTCTGAACAGAAAAGCTTTAAAACAAAATATAATCAGAATTATAAACGCTTTAAACAAACATAAAAATTATGTAATTATCGAAAAAAATGATTAAAAATATTTAAGTTTTGAAAAAATTGTTTTTATTTATAATTATTTATATTTGACTCAAATTTTATTATAAATGATCTGAAAATGTAATGATTTATTGATTTATATATTTTTGAATAAGAATTAAATCAATTCATTTGAAAGACAATTACAATCCGTAGTCTATTCTTCTGGATCTCAAGCCTTCGATGTACTGTTGGAGCCGTTGGTTGCCGTCCTTGTGTTCGCCGAAGTAGTCTTTGGGCGGCTGTCCCTCAACTAAGCGCACGAAGTAATGGCAGTGAAAATACCTGATCTCTCCGAACCTCATTCGCGCGTGTTTTCGGAGCCCTTTGATTACTAACCCCTTTGTGGCGAAACTCTCTCCGATCCACATATTGGACTTGAACTCGAAGTTGTGGTCCCGAACCGCCAACTCCTGGGCCTCTTCTAACACTTCCCGTACTATTTGTGCGCCTTTTTTGGGCACAAACTCTAATTGTTTGATCGCTTCGTCGATAGACATACCTCTGATCTGATTGTAAAACAAAAATATTTAATAACTATTTGGTTGAGAGGACAGGCATTCGGATGAATACATACAAAGCTGGAGATAAACCACATCTTTTTGGGCGAGTATTTAATGTTCGCCCTATAGTGACAGTATGTCTGCCAATCAGACAATCGGTATTACATTTGGTCTTAAGTGCAAATCTATAGCAAACCTACCCTTTCTTCCGGCGTCTCATTCAAGCCCTTCGGCGGTAAAACAATTAAATTCTTTTGCGGCCATCGCTTGGGTTCTGGATATGGTTTGAACTGATCCGGATCGTACTCATAGGTCAGACATCGGCTTGTGGTCGACAGACACCGACTGATCATCGGTTGCATTACCGGTGCTTTCGGTGATAAACCAGTTTTGGTTAACAATTGAATCAATTTTAATGTTTTAAACATTTTGTTTGATTTGTTTAATGTTTTTGTTTATATATTTTCGTCTCTCTATTGAACACACATTGCATTCATAAGTAAGGACAATATTCTTGAGTCATTTAAGTCATTTTCACTTGCGTCACCATTAAAATGGTATATATATAACAGGAATTACGTCTCGGAAAAAATCAACCCATTATCAGTGCAAATGATTGAAATTAATTTAATTTAACCAAACGATCGAAATTGACCGAATGATCGAATTTGTTCGAATGATCGAATTTGACCGATTGATCGAATGATCGAAATTGTCCAATTTGACCGAATGATCAAAATCACAAAATCATTCGGTCAAATTGAACAATTTCGATCATTCGATCAATCGGTCAAATTCGATCATTCGGTCAATTTCGATCATTCGTTCAAATTCGATCATTCGAACAAATTAGATCATTCGGTCAATTTCGATCATTCGGTCAATTTCGATCATTCGGTCAAATTCGATCAATCGGTCAAATTCGATCATTCGGTCAATTTCGATCATTCGGTCAAATTCGATCAATCGGTCAAATTCGATCATTCGTTTGGTTAAATTAAATTAATTTCAATCATTTGCACTGATAATGGGTTGATTTTTTCCGAGACGTAATTCTTGTTATATATATACCATTTTAATGGTGACGCAAGTGAAAATGACTTTTTTGACTCAAGAAAACTAGCCTTACTTATCAGATGTCAATAAGAAGGGTGCGATTTTTGGCTATATTTAAATGATCCGGACATGTTATTTAATTAAGGATGTGCAAGGGAGAGCATAGACCAAATACCCCCTGAATTTTAAAATGATCATTTTAAAGTGGCAATTTTTCTCCCCTGAGTTTTTTATTGAGTTTCCATAGAGTTTAGGTACCCCCCAACAAATTTGCAAAAAAATCAAAATGCCCCCTGACATTTTGGACCTTGAACATCACTACATTTACTGTTTTCTGAAAGCGAGGAATTTTTATCCTAATTTCAGTCTTTTTGATATTTAGTGTAATTTTAGACCAGTCAACGCCAACCTTTGCTACCAGTAGCATTTTATATTTGCATGAGTAATCATTAGTGAGTAATGAGTAGAAGAT
>JAQIWA010000437.1:0-32184 GCA_034693305.1 Eueremaeus valkanovi | reverse complement strand
TTATGGCTATATTGTCAAAATTATCACCAATTGATCCAAAGTATACTCGCTGGTAATAACGTTCGTGCTTGTTTTTTAATGCTTTTATTTTTCAATGTATTCGCAATCTATTATTTCAGACCTGAAAATAAAAGAGTTTTTGTCCACAAAATTCATGTCAAAAAGGAATATGTTTTAAAATATTAATATAAAAATTGTCGAATAGTATAGAATGCAATATAAATATACTGTAAGTCATAATAAAGATATTTGTGCTTAACTCACAATTTGCTTAAGTCTTTAATATTGTGCCCAAAATTCGTGCGAAATTCAATCGTTGCATAATCTTATGCTATGTTTCATGTCTTGTCTTAAGTATGTTTTTAATCATTAGTTTTAATTTGACCCTAAGTCATTTAATGACATTTCAGAATTAAATATAATAATATCTGTTCTATTAGTTTAATTACAACTGGGATTAAAATTAGGAAAAATTCTGTTTTTTATATAATATTTTGATCCGTTTTAATAATCAAATATCATTTCTATCATTTTATTCACAACTCTATAACTATTATATAATTTAATTATTAATTATAATTATAATAATTAAATAATGAAATAAAATAAAAAATTACATAAATTCTGAATCCGATTAACAGATTTACTTCAATATTCATTGTGAATATACAGTAGTATTCAACTTCTAAATGTAGATTTTTTTATGTATTGAATTATGTGAAAGGTCACTCAATGAAAAATATTGCAATATTTCATCGAATTTTTGAAATCAATATTTCAGTTATAGCGAGAAGTGTCGCACAATTGTCAATATATTTGGTTGAATACAATATTCCTATACTTACACCACTCGATGTATGCATGATTGGATGAGGGTCCATTCCAGGGTTTGGCATGAGCATGATTTGACCTGGTTTTCTTCAAAAAGATCTGTGTATTGAACTCAAGCGAATTACAGGTTCTATACTTGTTATTAAAAGTAAATTCAAATGTCTTTCTATGTTTGGCTCAGATAATCCTCAATTATGACCGGGTCAATTTATCTTCAAAGCTGCTCAGATACACTCTAGTAAACTCAAAGTGAAATATATTTTTATTTTTGGTTCCAATTTCATGAATAAAATATTGGTTGTGAGAAGAAAATCATAAATAATAGATTTGATGCAAACTTAACTAAATATAAGAATAATTGCTTTCAGTAAATGGCATATATTTTCATTATATTTTCATTGATGAGAGCATTTTGAAAATTCTGACATAAATCCCATAATATTTACTATAGAATAAAAATTCCACAATTTTGTTGCAATCATTCATTAATACAAAAATTCTGATTCGATGTCAGATTAAATAAATAAATAAAAACAAAGTATCGGTTATACTGTAGAGTGCAGTACAGTATCGAACAGTATGTTAATTGCACACAATTTGTATATCTATTGCTAATTAAGTCAATTAATAGATCAATACAGTCGAGTGTTGTTCTGGTAGACTCAGGGTTTTATGATTTAGTTGATAGGAACGGAAAGTTTACAGAATTGGTTGTGTCCGAGAACAGCACTCGACTGTACTTGATCATTTTTGTATGATAGTTGAGAGCAGGAGAACATCAAACATAATTAATCACTAATTATTTATTTAGTTAAAGAATTAATGAATTATAAATTATATGTATGTATGTATGTATGTGGGTAAGATATGGCAATCTACACATACTGTCGGAATTTCCAGTCTTTCTAAAATTATTTGAATATCGGCTGAAAATGTTATATTAATTGACATTTTATAAGCAATTAATAATAGAAATTCACACAAAAAATGATTTACTGTAAATCAATGGTTTGAATAAGAATAAAAGCAAATAACATATAAACTTTATATTATAAAGTATCGATTTTTAGGTCATTGGTCATTTCATACAAATTGAAATTTTCATTCAAATACAGTTTTCTAATAAAGAAAATTCGATAAAAATAATAACGAAAATGCAATGCATTTGTGAGAAATGTTAGTGACTTTTAAAATGAATCTTATATTTCTAAATAAGCTATTTTGCAGAAATTCAAAACATAGCAAGGCTATCTAATCATAATTCATGTTCGCAAACTTCTGTTTTATCGATATTATTGTTGGAAAACAAATATTTACGAAATGACCCTCGTACATCTGTAGTGAGATTTTGGTGCAGCTCTTCTATTAGAGTATTATAGATCTCGATTGCGAGCAGATTATAACCTGATGTATATCTGTTTCCAAAAGATGTGTTTCTAATCTATTCTGTGTTTAGGAAACAAATGCCTGTCTTTCAAAATGTTCTCTGAATTACTGCACTTTATTCTCAATAATAATTTATTTATAAATATTATCTCTTTTCTACTAAACTTATACTTTTTTTCCCCGAAAACTCATTTAAAACTTTAGATTATATTCGATGTAAATCACGAATCAGTGAATGCAATGAATTGATCAGAAAATAATTGTTAACTTTTTGTCTTTTAATGACAAAAAAGTTATTCATTATATTGTTGGGAAGAACTGGCGTATCATCTCTGAGGAAAGTCTACTCTAATCCTGTTTGAGTTGTTGCTTGAAATTGATTTTTGTTTTTTGTTCTTTTATCTCAAAAAACTTCTACGAAAACTGATTTATTCTGAATGAGAGAGGATTTCATTAAAATTAATTGAATCCACATTAAGCTCTAAATATATTTTATGCTCTTTTCTACTAATCATATATAAAAACTAATTTTCAGAATTCCACTGAAAATATAATTATTAATATTCGTATGAAATTCAATGCAAAGTACAGTAAATATATTCAATTTAATATATTTCTGAATTTGTTGTCAATTGAATTAATCTTTTATAATAATAATACTAAACAAAAATTGATTTTTTTTGTTAACAATATTTCTTATGAAAAATTTATTTAGTAATTGAATTAAAACTGATGGAAGACATAGGAAGAGAAAGTCAGTTATGATTTCAATATTAATTCAATTTAATTCATGAGAATTTGCGAAATACTCTACACTCGACTTGAATTGAGTTGACATTTGAAATACAATACTCTTTTGCTTAGACTCTGTTCAGCGAAAAAAAAGATTGAAAGCTGTATTGAATTGAGAAAAACAAATAAAAAATTCAAGAGATGTTAAATTGTCTAAAGAAAGGTGTTTTCAGATTCAATATCTTTCTCTTCAGTAAACCTAAAAATAAAGTCGCTTTTTGTCTGAAGTCGATGTCAGCATAGATTAAATAAGACAAAAGAGGAAAAACGGATTTATATTTGATTCGTCACAAAATTAATAGACCGATCCATTTGCTCACAAGTATTATACAATTTTTTTCATTAACAATAACTTTATATTAAAGCAGATTATATGAGAGACTGACGACTGTATTAAAGAATTTTTAAGCCAAACAATAGATTGCATTAACAGTATGTGTTATATTTGGCTCTTAATAAATGCTGTCAACCAAAGAGTTTTCTGTTATATTTGGAAAATAAAATATTTATTGTGGATAAGAATGTGAACCGAATTCGGAATAAAATTAATTAACTGCTAATTGTAATGATTGTAATGATAGTAATGTTAACTCTATTGTTCAGTCAAACGGAATGTGCAGTCTTTCAGTTAATTATTTTAAATCAATTCTAAAACAAAATCTCAATTAATTTATGCTATACTCAAGAGTGACCAAAGTCTTCTAGCTCTTACTAGACAATAATGACCAGGGCTGAAAAGGAATGGTCATCTTCGTCGATTTAAATATGAATTAAAGTGAAATATTCCAGTTTATAATTATAAGAGCATAACAAGGTTTATCCGCTAACCCGACACCCGATACTTCCCACTCATGCTTATAATCATAATTAATAAATATTTTTAGTTACGATATTTGGATAAAATCTGAAAACATATAAAGATTTTAGAGTTGAAATGTCTGTTGAAATGCACATAAGAAGTACTAATTACTGATCGCATAAAACCAATCACATAAGAGATGCAATATTTTTCACATTTATCTAATGGCTGTCAAGCCCTAAGGGTTTGTCATAAGTTATGTTAAAATAAAGAATTTTCAAGGGATTTATGAATCATTAATTAAATCTACACTGTTTATTTTCTATTTAAAGCAATCTGGGTCATTAAAATTTTTATTCACTAATCCATTATAATTAACAATTCGTTTACATTAAGATTACTTTACTTTAAGGTAAATGAAGTAATCGTAACACAAGTATTGCAGTGAAGAGTCTTTTTAGTGGAAAATCTCTTTCATTTGTTTCGCATAAATATTTTAAATTATAAAATGACTTTTGTTAGACATTAGGCATTAAACCAATAACAAATAGTAATCAGGATCGATTTATTATCTATGTCTAATTGTTCTGAGAAAATTTGATATAAAAAGCTTGTCTGTAACTATCAAGTTAAAATGAGCTTCGTATAATTCCAGCGTCCAATTTGCTAATTATTAACTATTGCATAATAAAAATAATTGATATAAAAATATGTAATTTTGTCTAAAAATGTCATTTATTCGAAACTTAATCCTTAATTTGATGAGTCCTTCACTGATATCTTCGGGCAATTATTTTATTTTATACATATTTTAATGAACTTCTCTTCAAAACATAGAACTGAATAATAAAATATCACATAATATAACGATTTGTCTGAAACTTAATCAATAAAATTCTGTTTTTCAGTAAATAACTAAAATAATTCGTAGAATTTTTTATTTTTTATTTTTTAAAAAGTATCGGATTTTTAATTAAAGCTATATTTTTGCAAAATCAAGTGAATTCTGTTTACGATTCTTTGCAGTCCTTAAAAATTGCTGATTCGTATTCATATAGAAATTTCAATACTATAAGGGCTACAAAGCTATAAATGTAGCCAAATATGCAAAATTGAATACTTTTATAATGACTTTCTTCACTGAGCTTAACATCGAGTATACAAATAAAAGTTTAATATTAAAATTTTCAGTTATTTGATATTTTGATGGCTTATATGGCTTTCAAACCAACATTTTTTTATTTAACTCTAAAATATCAGAATTTTGAATAAAATGCTTGTAAGACAGAAGTGATTGAGCCATGTTGTATACTAATACTGCGTACAGTATAACCCGGTTTAATCATTCCTTTAATTGCATTTTTGTAATTATGAACTTAATGTACCTGTATTGAAATAAGCTCCATAATTGAACCGAATATAATTACTTTTTTACAATAATCAATAATATCTTGAATAATAGATGCGGAGCTCATATTTGGTTTGTGCTGTATTACATATTTCCTGTTATGTAAAACTGTATATGTTTTTCAAAAAAGAAAAAATGTTAAACAACCAAAAACTAGACATAAATTTGTTATTCAAATGACTGTATATTTAGGTTTGAAGTTATGGCAAAGAAATAACTCCAAACATAACTAATATTTTAAGCACACAATGTGTTCCTGCAATGAAATGCTTTCGATGACCAAAAAATTGATTTGTGTTTAGGTTTGAAAATCTATCGGAAAAATGAGAACAATTTGAGAACATCTATGAATAGAATTGTTTGCAAATATGAAAACCTAAGCATTTTTGTGGTACAGATCTGTTCGTTAACGAGCGTCGGCTCTAAATATAATACTCCGATTCGAGTATATGTGTATTGTATGTACAAAATGTGTGACTATTTTATTAAATAGATTATGTCGTCTAATGTCTGATCGAAGATTCGCTGACATGAAAGTGAGTTTTAGAGGAGAGAGGCGTACAATAAGACACCACTTATGACACAGTATTGTTCCCTCAGTTAGTCTATGAACACAATCGTCAACAGTATTGGCGTCAAAATCCACTAAGAGTTGCAGAACTTTCACAGAGGATGTTGAACAGGAAAACAACGCCGGACTACCCGACTCACCCTCTTTAGTAACCGATAAACTACTAGTCCTTCCCATTTCAAGAGATTTCGCCTCTCAGAACATATGGCTGACATTAGTTAAAGATACAGCAAAGTGACCATGTTCCATTCATTCTCAAATAGACCCAAATTTACTAAAATAACTAAAATTAAAACCAATTTTTCCAAATTTGAGAAAAAAATTGTTAAATTGTGTCAATCTTTATACTGATTGCAATTTCTAACCAATATTTCACTCGTACCTATACCCATCCCTGGGTCATCGACAACCTTGGCTATCCATATCGTTAAGGCTTATGTTTGTCTTTGTTTCTGCGTTTCTCTTGTTCTCTATCTTGTCCTCATCTCTGTGTTCACTGCACAGCGGTCTCTGCATATGACGAGTGTATTGGCCAGTGTTAGCACTGTTAGTAGTGTTGGAACTGCTGGCACTGTTGACATATCAGAGTTCATACTTTTAAAAGCTTTCCCAAATACAGTGGAAAGGGAGGAGAAAAGAGAGGAATAGAGTAAAGAATTTCTTATTCTAACCGAAGAATGTTTTGTTCGTTTCGTTCAGTTTTGTTATAATAATGTTTTGCGACAAATAGACTGACTTTTGTCTAACGGACACACAATGAAAGCCGAGAATATAAAGAGGAAAACAGATAAATAGTGCACAGATTGTTGTTATGTACAGTACGTGATCTGCATTAGAGCACCAATGTAAATAATTAAGTTGCAGATGACAAGCAAAGTGACTGCGCTTAGTTATTTTGCCTTGTTTAAGCCTAACACCTCTTCACAGCTACAGTCTGTACAGTAATACTGTAATACTGTGTAGTCCTCTGGCCATTAGCCACAACACTCACCACTTAATTCAATTTGAATTTCCTCATGAATTCCAGTTAAGGATTATTTGTCTCGGTTTAGCTGAGCTCAAGAAAAAATAATTAATATCTAAGTATGAAGTGATGCGTGAATGCCATATATCGATCACAGCTATACAGCACTAATCAAGTCGTTATATATTTTCTATCAATAAATCTTTTTGACTCAATTTTTATCCGAACTTTACTTCTTTACACACATTTTCATTGAGAATACGATCGATAAAATTCAATCAAAAATTTAGAGTTTTTTCGTGAATTCATTTTTAAAGAATTCTTGAATTATCTCAGCTTTGATTCACTTATTTACTTAAAGATATTTCCCGAACGAACGCCTTTAAGGTCTCAATATTTTTTAGGTCAAAGAAACAAACATTTTTCGATATAATATCAGAAAATTATTGTAAACTAAAACAACAACAGAACGAGAATTAAGGCGAAAAGCAAATAAACTTCATTTTTAAAGAAGTTTATTCTCTTTTTACTGGACATTAAAATCTATCCTTTATTTGCTTTATTTTCAAATTCTGAGAGATTTTGAACAAATATACCTATAATTTGAAATACTTTTTATTTGACTTAATCTTCAATATTGAAAAACATTTTAGTTTATAAGAGAATTTAATCGGAATAACCTTTATAATAATTTATACATCCTGGTCCATTAAGATTCCATCTTTATATAAGCAGAGATAATAAGCAGTAGTTTAGGTTAGATAACAAGCAAATGGAAATTACCTTTCCATTGAAGTAACACATAAAAAGTTAGCAGGTTTATACATTTTCTTAACTCAATTCACCCCTAGATCAGTCGATTTTCGGCATCTCTGGTGATCAGTCGTATCTAAGGTTTATGAGTTAATATTGAAATATAGAGTATTTTCGATACATTAGATCTGTTATGATATGTCTTATTAAATGCATAAAAATTTCAAAACAATCCGATTTAATCCTCTTTTCAGAATATATTTTAGTTTCATTACAGCAAATAAATTATTTGTCTGCATATAGCCTAACATTATATGACAGACAGTAAACAAATTTAATTCTTTATAATGTATTTACTCGACTAACAGAATCAATCATTTCTTAGTAAACTCAGAATATATTTATTTTTCTGTTTAATTCTTATAAAATATTCATCGCCTGAAACAAAATTCATAAGAAATTTTGATAAGAATTTGTAGTTATAGAGTCAGACGACTAAAACAACTGCCAAAATGAATCCTTATTTATTCCGGCTCTTCATTTCTGGAGTTGTTTTTCTTCAATTCCTGAATTTGTTTTGCATTATTCGTCAATTTTAAAAAATTTTCACAACTTTTCACAATTCCTTTCGACTGACTCTTGAATTTATGCCACAAATAATTCGCTTTCTTAGAGGGGAACTGAATCTGAATTTTGGAGTAAATCTCTTATTTTGTCTAAATTGATAAAATAAAAATTAATGGCACACACAATGGAAGTACACTCTAAAGGGCATATCATATCAACTTATGGTTTATCAAATTGAATTCGACTCTACAATGAATACTGTATAGTCTGTATAGTGTATTCTCTAACGGTTTGGATGGTTTGAACGGTTAGTCTATTTATTTTGATCCCACACTTAAAACCTCTTTTCTCTATCATATGTTTCGTATGAATTGGCGAAACAGTGACGTAAAGTCTTATTTATATATTTTGATGGTAATAACAAGTGTCCCATTTTATAGCACTTGTCTGAGCACTGGCTGCTGGCAGTTGCACTGGCACTGGTCTGGTCTGTGTGCTATTGTAAGATAAGACCCAGAATTATCTGCGGAGTTACTGTCATTTTTATTTTAACTTAAAGTTTACTCTTTTATTCGGAATCATTGAATGCATTGAATGTTTGTTTGAATGTAAATATAGTTCAGATAAAAGGCTTTTCTTGTCTGCTCTTAAAGAGATGAATGACTAGAGTATATGTAAAGTAAAAAATGAAATATAAACACAAATAATTCATTAGATATAGACATTCAGACATTTTTATTAAGAATACGAATAGAAATATATTTATATTTAATATCATATACTCTACAGAATAAGAGCTAAGAATATATGCTTTCATCTGCATTGCAGAGTCGGTCAAGACTTTCAGTTATTTATTCCATAATTTATTTAGACTTAGAGTATATTATATTTGACAAGCTCACTTTCTACTTCATCTACATCTGCAAAACCTTGGTCACTAGAGTTATCAAGGTTTAGAGTCATTTATCGATTTTCATATCCTTTCAGATCAAGTATGAAATTTTCGAAATCAATATCTATTTATACTTATCATTAAGAGCTAAACGAAAAAGTATTATTAGAAAATTATGCCTGGCAACATTTTCCTATTATTCCAGGCTTGATTTTATGATCCTTTAATTCCATTACTTAGCCATTGAATGCAGTAATTATTAGTATTTATTGTAATTTATCAGTTCTTCTGTTTATCTTTAGTTTGAATACACTTTTGCCGAATAAACTGAAGGAACAGATAATCAATTAAATTATGGCTCAAAAGATCTTTCATAATAGACGTTCGCAAATGTAGGGGAAAGGGAAACGACTCCAGATTTACAGTACATTGAATAGTTTGGATATTAAATGATAATACAGTACAGTATTTATAAATTATAGCAATCTGACTGATTGACTCAGGCTCATTCTTATATGAATACTACCAGGCATACCAGGCATATTAGAAATGATCAAATCTGACAAAAGATTACTCTAATAGCAAATGAAGAAAATATTGAGATGTGTATCGATTTGCAGAAAGAAAGCGACAGAGGTTTTGTGAAAAGCATTCATTTGATTCAATGCTGTTTTAGCGATACTATGGAAATGTCATTGAATGGGATTCAGTCGACTGAATGCGGTTTTTATGTGAAAAGAACCTTAACTTTTGAGTGCTTTTATGCGCTCTTATTGTTTATTTGATACGAACGGACAGACCAACAACGGACAGACTAACCTGTTAGCACAGGCGGACAATCAGATTAGAACTTTACATTTGTGACAGTCAAGTGCTCACAAACATTATTAATATACGAATTGAATTCAATTTAATTGAAATGAATTCAAACAAATTTAATAAAAGAAATGATAATTATATTTATGGCTAATATAACAGAGACTAAGGTCTGGAGAATATTAAGACCAAAGGTCTTTGCTGTAGATGTGGTCATATTTGATGAATTTTCCCAAAAGACAAAGAAGTGTATCATTAGTCGCACTCAATATCTCGCAACGTCTCTGAAGACATGAAAAAATAATAACAAAAATCAACGCATTATTTCTGTAGATATGATATCAATATCTCTTAAGAACTATGAGATAAAGAGGACATCAAATTGTCTTAATATAATCATTGGTTTTGATTTACTTTATAAACATTAGACTTTCCATTAAACCAAAGGATGTCTCATAAGAATTGTCGTTCAGAAAAATAAAGTTTTTTTCCAATTAATCAATGGAGCATAGGTTCAAATCCAATTAAATTAGTTTTAGAGACTGTCTATAAATATATTATTCTTTTGCTAATTTCGATGCGAGTCATGAATTAACGATATATTACTATAAAATATAGTAAAATATATGTATATTCATCTAAATTCGGAAACGATGGGAATCTGAGACAAATACTAATGCAAGTAATGATATATTAATATGAAAGACAATTCTCAGCATTATATGAGATCTGAATTTCCGTTGCAATACTGATCCCAATGTAAGATCGATTTGAGTTTGAAATATACAATATTTTTACTCGAAATGCTTGACATTCATCTCAAAGGAGAACATATTTAAATTCATTACAATTTCAAATGCTGGAATGTGCAAGCTCAATGAATCAGGAGTATTCAGTTTGTGTACAAAGAAAGGAACAAAAATCAGAATTCATTTCAACCATTGAATAGACGTTACTAAAAGTCTTATAAACGTTAGACTTTAAGAATATCTGTGTTGACTCACTTGGCTATTGTCATAGCAATCAAAGACAATCCACTATTTAAAGTACTCTTACTTTTGGACGACTCACTCGTCGGTACATACAGTATAAACTGTACAGGTCACATTTCAGATAACTCTAATTAACATTACTTATCTTTAGAATAATTTCATGTGATCTCAATTAATTTGAGTTTCATTAAATAAGAAGATTGTCTAGATCGTCTAGATCGTCCAGATCGTCTAGATCGTCAAGGTGATTGCATATTATAACTGCTTTTGTCTGCTATTCATTTGAATTGAATAAAAGCGATATTTATTTCATTTGTCTAAAAAAGAAAAATTTCTGAAATAATTAAATTGCTTTGGATTCCAGTCTAAGCTATTCTGAGCTATGGATTCAGTTTTGTTCGTTTTTTTAAATAAATAATTGACTTTTAAAGTCTGAATGATTGGATGAAATTTTTCAAACTTCAGTATGAATTTAAACAAAATTTATTGCTTATCACAGATTTTGCATTCAGTCTGAGTTAAGAAATTTAATTATAATTTGAAGATTAATGACACGATTAGAAAATATGAGCTCTCATTGATTTTCATACAACAGTTAGAAATAATATGTTTCTCTCGTACTTACACTTCTGTTCTCATTCTTGTTTAGGTTATGTTAGACTCAAATATTGATTATTCACTCATTTTTATCATTACATGAATTCAACTAAAGTTTCAAATCCTTTTCTGAACAAAAATTAACTATAATTTCAATCAAATCTATTCGACATATGTTTCTAATGCGGATTCAGACAGATATTCAAAAAATACTTTTTCTAAATCAATACATACTTTCATCTCTTGTACGTTCATAATAGCTGTGCCATTGATTAATAGAAGATACGAATGGAGCATGGTTATAACTTATTGGTACTGTACAGTCTGAGCTATAGAGCAATAGAGCACTCCAGAACACAGCACTCATGCAATACTCTCAATGTATTTGTGTATTTGTATTTGTATTGGCATTGCATTGCTTTGCTCTGGCATTGCATTGAAATGAGTGGTTCGTTCCCTAATTCAAAGTAATCAACTATTGATTCCACGACTCTATTACCTATTATTTATGAAATGCATCTGAAAATCTATACAACATATCTATTAATTATTTTCGTTTCAGTCCATCCAAATGATCCCATTCTAATGCATTCATTTATCTAATACTCCGTCAAATCAGACCTTATGCGAGACAATCGATAAATGTATTAAATTTTATAAACAAAACAATACAAACAAATTCTGTAAACTATTTGCTCTGTTATAACAATAATTAAATATTCAAATTATTTGTTCAAAAATATTGGATTAGAATTTTGAATATTTTATTAAATTTTATGAAACATCTATTTGAAATTTGTTTAATATCTCATAATTTATACATTCAATAGAATACGGATTAATATTTTGATTATTTAATTTGTACTCAAATTGAATTCAGGTTTATTATAGGACACAGATGTGATGTATTGTGCAAATGTTCAATATCGAGCTGTACTCAAATACTTATAAATTGTATCCATGAAATGTTTAAATGAACCAAACATATACATTATTTTTGAACATAACAGACGCAAGTTGACAATTGTGTAACCAGGCTAAATTAAACTTACCAGTCATTCCACATTTCTGTTTATACAGAATTATGTTGATTGCATTGTAGCTCTACTGTAAATGATACTTACCTGCAGTACTTGTGGCCCGTAAAGGAAGCTTCAGGGCAAAGTTCTGAATCTAAAATATTTGCTATTATCAAGATTGTTTGAAAATGGCTTTAGGAAATGATAACAAAAGTTATGGAATTCTTTAATATACTAAATGTATTAAAAAATTTTGACAACAAAATTGTCTTTCGTTTTGTAGTAAAAAATATCCGATTTCTCTGAAGTATTCAATATTTCAATATTAATACTTCAAATACGGATGACTAACATATATATCAATAATAAGTTGCAATTCTCTTAGAATTCGATGTGTTTTTTGAGCTCTATTTTTACTCATATAAGCAAATAAAATATCGGTTCAGAGTATATGAGTTCAAAGAGAGGGAACGGAAATTATTTATCATGTTTATAATGCTCTTCTGAACCCAGTTTTCAATTTCATTCTTCTCTTCGAGTCTTTCTATTCTTTCAAAATTGAAATTCTATTCTATTGACTGTCTTATGCTTTGATAGCTTTTACTCTAAAAATTGTGTAAACTTTTTATTTTCGCAACTTTTTAGTCGGAATAGAAATTTTAAACTTAAAATTATTAATTGACTTAAACGTTAGAAAAGGGTAGTTATAATAATAAGTCGAAAAAATATAATGAATAGATTCAAAACCTTTTGTTTGTTTTAGATTTTGCAATAATTTGTACTTAATTTGTGTGAAGAGAAAGACTTTTTAGACTTAATGGGAAAGAAATCTAAAAAAGTCTTCATTTCTTTTATTATTATTCTTCTTCTTCGTGAATCCATTAGTATTTTCAAGTGAAAAGAAAAGTATCTTTTTATTCATCAAATTATTCAAACGTAAAGCATATACAGAACAGTACTATAGTATACTATACTGTACTATACTTTACCTCTTAATATACAGTACTCTCTATTCAAATGTATGATAAATAATAGACTGTATTATAAAATGTTAGATAAGATATACCAAAATGAAAGTCAAATAATATTTTAATTTTGAATATAAAGCGACACTTTATTTGATGACTTAATACTTATTTCAAAATAATATTGTGATTTCAAATTGAAATCTCCAGAAATAGTGTTTCAAACTATGATTTTCTATTCCTTTTGTTTACCATTTGAAATACTAATGTCTATTTTGGTTCTGGATATGAATCTGAAGTTCTTTACATTTAAATCAGTTTGTGTTTGACTGACGAGTGAGAAATCTTCTGGGGTTTTAACCTTTTCTATAGGTATGTCATCAAAAAAATAGTATGAGTCTCAGCAATAGCAGGGATGGGAATAGAGCCTATGCACACCGTGTGCACACTTGTTTCATAAGAAATTTGAAGATCATATTTGAAGATTGTATCCGAACTCAACATTCATTTAATTTTCATTTTATTTGAAACAAAAGATATTTAAAATATTGTTTTGTTTTGTAATTTTGCATAACTTGTGGCCATCTCTGCATTTGTTTATTCAATTCAATTAGCAATAAACTGAAAACTAATGTAATTTCTAATATAGATTCAGGAATTAATTGAAAATTAATGATATAATTATACTATAATTATAATTAGAAACGAGAATATATTATATATTATTTGCATAGAAACTCATTATTGCTAAGCATTTAATATTTTTTTCATATTTTCTTAATATTTATACAGAGAAAAGTGAGTCAGACTTAAGTATATGTTAGACATTCTCTTCACTTCCCTTTCGCTATATTTTCTATTCGGATCAATAATTCAAGTTAGGAAGCTCAAATTGAATATAGGAAAACCTAATACCATTTTTTAAGCCAACCTTTTTTAGAATTTCTATATCAAAGTAGTATAGTATAAATTTTAAAATTTACAAAAGAGGAGCTATTTTTGGTTTATTTTAGAAATTCATATCTTTCTGAAAACATTGAATGCAAACAATTGTTAAATAATTTGTTTTTGTATTAACTAATTAGTTGAGGAATTCGGGGCTAATTTGCACAATAAAGCCGATCATTAGTTAGTAAAGCATTGCTTTCATTGGCCTTTCATTAATATATAGCTTCAAATCAATCAAAATACTAGTCGAGCATTCATTATACAAAATAGTGATTCAATCCTCTATTAATTTGCTTTTGAAGGTATTTCAACAGAAATTTCTACTTCAGAATCCAATTAAAACAAAAAGCATACAAAAGGCACAAAACACAACATAAATCATAAGCTCAGGTAAAACACGAATTATTTATATAATTTGATTACCAGAGATGATCATATTTGACAAAATGTTGCAAATGCAGCAAGGTATAATTACGATTAAACGACCCTTGTAAGGATAAGGGTCAAGAATTGATTTTTTTCACTAATAGATTCAAATATTTTAATTATCTTAAAGTACTTTAAAAGCCACCTTGTTCAATATAAGATGGTATTTCCGAGGAATTGCGAAAAGTTCCTGATGTAATAAATGTATCTCTGCTCATTTCTGATCTCAGTTGAATCCTGTTTGTGTGCCAGGGCAGATAACAAGGTCTAATTAATATACGGTTCGATAATTTTAGACTTCAATAAAAGTTATATTTAATAATTAAACAGAAATAAGTTGTAATGAGGTGTTCATGCAATGTACGTACGGGTGATTTTTATTGCATTTAAACATTAGATAAAGTGCTTTCTCTCACAACTTAATTAAGTCAAGTATTTGAGTGCACTTCAAAACTAAGATAATTTCGATCCTTTTGGAGGCTTTCAAATAAAACTTTTAATATTTGATAGAATTTTTTATTTAACTTATTGTATAAAATATAGACTACAATACAGTATATAATAATTATGATGAGAGAGAAAAAAAGATCGGCTTTCACTTCGGTTAACCCAAATGAGATATAAGAATAATATTAATATTAATACAGAAAATAATAATAATAAGATTCAAAGGAAATAATAGATTCTTGTGTTCAGTCATGTATTAATTTAAATAATGCATTTGTAGATTGATTTACATTATATTCAATTTTCAACTCATTTCCTCAATACGAACCAACATTTTCTCATAGGAAATATGTGTCTTAATTAAAAATATTCAAATATATGCCGTATTTCTTAACAGAAAGCTTACATAAAAAATATGTTTTCACTCATTACGTGAATTTTTGAGAAATATCTGATATTTGAGTAAAAAACAAAAAATCATTAGTATATTCAGTGCAGAAATTTACAGATTCATTATATTTAATTAGGGATGACCAAGGGAGTTATTTTTAACTTAAATGAACTGCTTTATTTTTTGTTAGCGAGATATACAGCGAGATAGGCATTTTGAGCTTATGTCATAATACCTGTGTTATGTCTCAATACATGTCTAAAGTTGAATAAAGTTCTTCTATTAGACCCATCCATCTGGTGATCCCTTGTATACAATGTTTTCTCTTAGTTTTGAAAACACTTATGATATTTAAAACCAATTTTTTTTAATGATTGTATTTATAGTATAAACACATTATATGATTAATGAATTTTCTCATTAGTTATAAAAACTGTTTTTTTATTTAAACTATAGCTGAGCTTAAAATTTGAACAAATATTGTTGAGTTGCGAACAGAAAGTCACTATTTTTTGATTTATTGCCTTATTTTTTGTTCTTTATATCTCGAGTGCATGTTCTGAGTGTTAAATATATTTTTTATTCTTTTATTATTTGTTTTGTTTTATTCTTTTATGTTCTTATTTGATGTGATCTTTGTTTACAATATTTTTTCTCTGAATTTCTCTCGAAATAAGATGAAATCAAATATTTTCAATCAAGAGATTGAAAAAATTGTTTTTCTGATATTATTATCTCTAAAGAAATGTAAAGAATTGAATTGCGAACCAATCAAATGTAAAGATTACGTCAATTCATCGCAACATTATTTGCTTGAACATTGTTATCGTTTTAATTCAATTAAAGTGCAATTTTGCAATCCACAATTAATTGACTCAGCTCATAATTATCTAATTCAATAAAGTTATTCAAAAATAGATTAGAAAATACTTTTAAACATTTGAATTCAATTCAATTATAATATAATATACAGAATATCACAAAACATTAGATTTTAAAAATAAAGTTAAAACAATTCCTGCATTTAAGTAATATTTTCAGTAATTTTTGTGTAAATTAACCGAAATTATTAAAGATTTTCGAATCAATATATTGAGAAAAGTCTATATTAATATTAATATATGTTATAACGAGTTAATTGTAGAATAAATTCTGTACAGAAGTGAACATTAATTAGAATTTTTTCATTGAATAAATAGAGAAGTGGTATCTGAAGCGAGACTTAATTTGATGCAACAAATGCCACATTAATTGAATATTTTCACTCTTCAGTGAACTTATATTATAATAAAAAATATGAGTTTTCCTCACTTTTGATTCAGACATTTAATTAGTTTTTGGTTCAATTAAAGATGAAAAGACAAATGAGTTATTGGTATAATAGTACAGTATTTGAGGCAAAATATGGCAAATATTGAATACAAACCAATTATTACATTATTCTAATTATATTAATACTGACATAATGTAGCTTCAGATCATTTTTTCTATTTATCCCTCTTTAAACTCTCTCCGAAAATAATTTATCTCATATTGAATTATATACTCTGTTAGTGAATAAACTGTTCTCAAACTTAATAAAGACTCCCATTTCCCGAATAAACATTTAATGAAACTTTGAAACCGGAAATGATTACTTAAATGCGCTGACCATTTCCTGTTGGCCAAAATGTATCAATAAGCAATAATTGTGGAAGGTCATTAGCTGCTGATTAGGGATATAAACTTTAAATAGGCTTGATAAATTTACTTTTTCCAATTGGTATAGTTAGATGGTTAGATATCTTCATTAAAATTATACTCAAGAATAAATGGTCCATAAGATGGCGCACTTAGTCAACCTAGCTGCTATGATACACCCCTAAATGTTAGATCGCTAAATCCTTCGATAAACTAATCACAAACTACTGAATAGTTTAATTGAAGTTTAGTTTGTATTGATTTCATAAAATGTACTCTACTTTGAGACGAAATGAGAAGAAAAAAATCTCGAATTCTGTTTAATCTTTGAATTTAAATGTATTTCTGGAGAGGAGTAGAAAAAAGTGATTAAACTTGTATTGGATACAGAATTTGCAGCAATAGAGTAGTCAAAGGTTGACATTATTGATGCAAATGTTATTTTTTTTAAATAGAGAGCGCATTCAATGAAAGATAGGGCAGAGTGAGAGTCAGACTGACTGAGTGAGTGATTAGCATAAGTTAATTAGAATTGTTATTATTCAGACTTAATTTATTCCTCTTTGTCCGACAACTCTATTCATAAGTTATCTTTGAATTTAAATAAAAAAATAATTTATATAATGACTGAGAGATTTAAATGTTTCGAAATTAATTTGTAAATAAGTTTTGCAGAAAAAAAAGAGCAAAAATTTTGATTAGATAAGTGACAGAAAACTTATCATTGAATTTATATGATAGATAAGTAGGAAGAAAAAAATATCGAGAATCTATCAGTATAGTTTTCCCCTGTGGTGTCCCCGGGCTATACTCGTATATCGACAGACAATCTTAATGTAATTGATTCTTATCTTTCAATTCAGAAGAATATTCTATATTCTGCAGAATTTTATAAAAAGATATTTAATTATTGTTTTATTTTTAATAATTTAAATAATATTAAATATTATGAAAAAAACGTATTAATAATTTTGTTTATTTAAACGCAAATAAAATGTTTATTCAATAAATTAAGTTCATATCAAAGAGTGTATTGACTTTTGCTTAGTTTACTCATATTTTTTATATAATTTTTCAATTTTAAAATATATATTAATCTATAAAAAAGTTTTCAAGTTTTGAAAGCCTTTGAAATGAGAATTCAATGAAGAAATATTCGACTCATTATCTGAAGCGTAAAAATTTGAATAACAGTTCAGCAGAAAATAAAAGATATTATTCTTGAACTATAAAAAAAAGACTAAAACTGTTGAGAAAAGAAACCGGGTTTGAAAATAGGCTCCATTTTTAGCTTTATATGTATTACTTATTTGGTTTTCTCGAGAATATTGAAAAGTAGTATTCAATGGTTGAAGACTTGAAGCGAAGAAATTGTAGAAAACGAATAACACATAACACGAACGGAATGCCAGAAGCATTGAGTCGAGTGAACGCTAACTAACAGTATTACAAGTGATAATCAGCCGGGAATAACGAAGCGAAGCAATCACATGCCTGTCCTCTTTGTTTGTTCTCACACCACTCTGTTCATACGAGTGCACGGATTTATTCAGAGCCCATCCATATTTGAAATCCCTCTCAAAGATTCAAACATCGAATCAGTTTTTTTGTTAGCAATTCTCCACTCAGTCTAAGCTCTGATAAAGCAATTGAAAATTATTGTCCGTTCGCTCAGTCGTCCTCTCAGCTAATCTTTCCTATTAAACAGACAGAACAGATAGAAGAAGCACAAGTAGTAGAAGAAGAAGACAAACGAAGAAGATATCGAGTGACAAAAAAAGAGTCGCAAACTCTACTCACAGTGTTTTGAATTAAGTCTTAGCACATAAGCAACTGATAACATATGCCATAGTATTAGTATTAGTATTAGTATTGGACTTACAGTTAATTACTGATTGTTCCACAAATAAACTCACGTATTGTCAACACACGAACCGAAGAGAATTCACAAAAATATATGCATTTAGTTATATATCGAGAAAATATAAAAAGAAAATCATGTTTTTAAGCACAAATAAATTGTTGATCTTTTCAGAAAAAATACATATAACTATCAAATGTGAGACAAGAGATGGAAGAGATGGAGAGAGAGAGAGAGAGAGAGAGAGAGAGAGAGAGAGAGAGAGAGAGAGAGAGAGAGAGAGAGAGATTTAGTATTTTCTTTGTGCCTATTATTAACTTATAAAAACTTTTATGTTTATGTCTTAAGCCATAAGTTCAGGCATTCTGACAGAAAACGGTTGAACACAATTTGAAAAATTATTATTATTATTATTATTATTATTGATGATTAGGGTTTAAAAGCTATACTATTATTCTTCGGACGGACTTTGAATCTAAACGTTATACTAATGAATCTAGAACATTATTTTGCCAATGAAATGTACAAGTTCAGTTTATTCTTGCTTTGATTTATTGGCTTTCAATGATTGATTGTGAGAACAAATCGGTTTATTTTCGTTTTTTATGTGCTTTTAGAGAATATGTAACAGAAATTGAGTTTAAAAATAGATATTTGAATAGTTTTATGGGTCGGCCTATTTTTTTCAGCGATTAAGTTATCTAATCTGGATTCAGGCGAGCCTTTCTTAAGACCAAAATTGAGTTTGCTCATTCTGATTGTGTGCACCGGCAATGAAATGTCGGTAATAACCCAAAGAGGAGTTGAGTGAGAGAAGAGCCCAAAGCAGGCAATGAAAGAATAATGAGAAGATAAGACCCATAAGTGATATCCATTGGCTTTCATTGCATTTGAATTATTCACACAGTTATTATTGTCTGCTCTCTTGCAATAAACCAATTATTGCATCAATTGTGCTGAACCTCTTTGCAACAGAGGAAGTATCCGGGTTATAAATATGGCTAATAAAACCGGCCAATAATACTGGCGATACACACATTCCCATATTCTGTCGGATCTGTTAGAACTGTTATGATTACAGAATAAATGCAATTAAGAATAAGTTCATATGTTTTAGTATAACCCAAAACAGTACAGTATAGTACGGTACGGTATATACCAAATAATGCCGTAAATACAGGGCTTTTTATATGTATATTTTGAATTTAGCTGGGACAAAAACTACACATAAATTATAGGATTGGATATGTTTTTAAAGATTTTCTATTCACTCATAAGTTCTTACATTTATTTAATTCCTATTTTGAAATTCCATTTGATTTTGAATCACAAAATACTTTTTGAATTGAATTTATCAGCAGATTCTGAATTTTCGAATAAGAAGAGTCTTATTTTATATGAACTAGCTTGATTCCGTGCCCAGAGAAAATGTCAACAGCTATCGATTGATCGGTAACTTTCCTTCTACTGGCCATAACTAACATTCAAAATTGATTGATAGGAATGCGATACCAAATGCAAAATTGTGATAATTGTGATAACTCGCAATTGAACTGGGTCTAATCTAACTTTTTGGAAACACAACTTGGTTTAATAAGAATGAGCAGGCTTAATCATCTGTACTGAAATACACTGTTACTTATAATACTAGTTAGCAGCACAAGCATTGAACACAAGCGTGTGCTAGATATCCAGCAAAGAAAGTCATGCCGCCCCCATCTCTACCCCCACCACTGCCCTTACTGTATATTACATATTAGCTTTAAGTCAATTATAATCAACGATAAGATTGTTATCAGTTTATTACAAAATATATCACAAAATATTATTTTCTTTTGAAATACTTTTACAAAAAAAATAATCAACAAAATAAAGACAAAACTAAACGGATGACTAAGTTATATGTGAATGAAGTCAGAAGAGTGAGAAAGATTAGAAAAATAATTGAATTACTTTTGCGAGTATTGGTTTCAATTAAAAACTAATTCACAAAATAATGCCTCAAAAGTGTTTAGGGGTTTAAATCTTTGGTCCGAATGTAGGCCATAGTCATACTGTAGTCATAGCTATTATATAGTTCTGATTAGTTTAGCGTTAAATTGTTTTTCTTGATTCCATACAGACTTACATTAAATAAAGTATTACTACTTATTATACACTACTCTGTACTCATCCTTAAGTATAATACGTTTGGCTTCAAAAATATTAATCAAATCAAATATCATATGATAAGAGTATTAGAGTATAGCTATAAATATGAAATTGTTTCTTTATATTTTCGTACCCACATCCATTATTTCAATGGCCTAATCATATGAGTATTGCAGCAAAGTGTCATTTAGGTAGTTCAATTTATTTTATAGAAAATTCCTTTAATATTGTGCAGTATTTATTCGAGTTAACCCTAAAATAAGGTCAATCATACTGTCTATTAAATGCAATCACAAATAATTATATTTATTATTCATTATATAAATCGGGATTTTTTGCTCTGAATTATACTTATATTGAATGCATTGCTGTATAGCTCTCACTATATTTGAGTAAACGAATGACATTTACTTAATTTTATTGAAGGCATTGTCGTTAACTCAATTATTGGCTTCTAATTGGTCTCATCTATGAATAGGGTAAACTAGTATACAGTCTGCATATATTTGCTTAATCTTGTTAAATCAGTGATTACACCCAATTCAGTCCAATCAGACCAATGAAATATTAATAACTATTTCTTAATGACTACTATTAATAGTTTTGGTTGCGTTTCACACCTCTATTCACTAGCATTTAGTTTCTATTCTTATTTCGCCAATTTTGCCCTGTTTAGAATTGGCGCCTCAAGAAGGAATCCTCTCTATAAGCATATATTCTTGAAGGTATATTTTACACTGGTATCATTTCTTAATATTATTCTTAATCTTTTTATTTATATATAATTTATTAATCTATAGTATAATTGCAGTATTTATATATTATATGACATAGATGGATTATATTGATAGATATTGCAATTGCCCTGCTTGATTCTTTTTGGTTTATTAATTTATAAGCAGGTTCCTTTAGTTTTACAGGAGTGAAATTAATGGTTAGTTTTAATAAAATTAAAATCAAAACCGAGGCAGATTCGTCGATCAGCGAGAAACACAGGGGGGTCAGCCAGCCAAAATCCTAGGAGTGTTGACCCCTCGGACCTCCCATTACCTATCTCTGCCAGTAAATGTTGTTCTCATAATTAGCAGCCATTTATAGGTTATATTTGGATATAAGCAGTAATTAGTGAAAATGCTTTCATATATTTAGGTTATTCAGTACTGTATTGAGTCAACAAAATTTACAGCACTGTTTTATACGAACATTTTATTTTGCATCTGGATAATAGATGAGCGCAGGGAGCCTGGACTTCTTTGACAGCAGATTCTTTAAACAAGTAGTCAACTGAACTGTATAACAAGCTGTGTAGGCATTTCTAATTGATTCGGGACCAGTTTCACGCTATAAATAAACTTTACTGAAAATAGTTTCCATAAATACCTTAGAATTCAATGCAAACTATATTTGGATTCAATGCAACAATCGATTGAAGTAATATTGAATTTTAATATACTGTGCAGTATTTGATGGCAGTTTCAATTGTGTGACTATTTATTGAAAATAAGATTATTTATTCAGAGGTTCAGACAGATATAAATCTCTGATTCGAATCTGATGTCACTTTCTTTTGAACATTTAAGCCGTGCATATCATAAATCAGAAACGTGTCAATCATTGTCTCATTTGAATCGAGTCTCGAAACAAAAATCATTAGAATAGAGGTATTGAATGACATAAAGCGATAAAGATTTGAACTTTGATTCAATTGAATAAACATTGATCGCCAGAACGACAGCGAATGAAATATTGAAAATTTCAGAAATCTATTTCAAAGACTGCTTTGGAGTAGTATTTAAGTTACAAAAGGAGTTATGAACTCAACATTTGGAAGAAAGGCTTAGAATTGGGTGTCATTTGTTTGTAATGCTAATGATTTATGGCAGCTATGCTCTGTTGCGCAATCATTTATCACTAATGATAAATATTTGTTCACTACATCAGTCCTGACAGACCTACCAGTTCTACATTACAATGAATTTGAAAATATTCTACTTTCAAATGCAAAACTATTTTATCGCTTTATTTAGTGTTCTTTCGATATATTGAATGCTTTGAACGAATGAGGAATTTAAATGTGAAATAAATATATAGATATGTTCTCTATCTATAGTGTAGTGTAGACACTGTAAGAGCACTGTAGGTAAGAGATGGATGGATAGCATTCTGTCCTTTCTATTCTGTTCACTACAATGGCTGTACTCAAGCGTAGACTCGAAGATAACAACAATTGCTGTGAGAAGAGGGGAGAGAAGGCATGTGAAGGCAAGACAAGGAGGGAATGGTATTAATACTCATTATAATGATCCGATCGTATCTCAAAATTATCCGATTCGAGTAAACCGAATAAGAAATACTTTATTTCGGTATAAAAGCGAAAGCTTTTAATTTAAGGTTAAGTTGTTTTTGAGAAAAAGTTTATGAGCTTTCAGTGAAGACACCATTAATAGTAGAGTTAATACAATCCATGTTTTAATACTAGTGATCACTAAAATCTAAAAATTGCTGATTTCAAAGCTCGAGACTTAAAATTTTTGGTAGATTATTAAGATTAGAAATTATGAGTAGAAAATAGTACCCTCAACTCGACGCTTATTTCTAAGGCTGGGAATTACAGGACTAGTGAAAACATTTTTATTTCTTTATTAAAAAATAAATCATTGAATTATTTGTATTCTTAGTATCGATGCTATAATTAAACATTAAAATTGAATTTTACTATTAATTGATTTTATGGTCGAATTGAAACTAATTTATATCAATTATAATATAATTTAATGTCTACTCAATGTCGAGAAAATTATACATTATTTGTTAGATTAAGTAATTTATATAATTGACCCAATTTTAAATTATTTTCAAATTCATCAATTAAATCATCAAATATATTGAAACAAGCTTCAAATTTGAATCATATGGGCTTAGAATTGTCCTACTTGCAAAAGAGTACCGAAGGCTTTGGAAGATATGGTTATTAATGATTATTCTCTAAACTCAGATCTGTCTCAAAAACTACTAAATATTTGAGCCTAAGTTGTAATTTAGCGTTACCTGAATGACTCGGATGAGTTTCTCAGAACATTAAATTTTCATTTTATAGATCCTGATAGAATTTAAGTATAACTATTGCTAATACTTTTCACTTATAGATAAATTTATATATATTTGTTTAGACCATAAAGTTTTAAAGGTTTGAGCGCTTCTCGAATCACTATTGCAGCTCATAATGGCTTTTATTTCTTTTTCAACTCTGAATTATTTAATAGATTAAAACTTTTGCAAACGATTTAAAAGTAAGTAATAGTTTAGAGCAGAAGAGAGTCTACTGCAGTGATAGGCAATGGAGGTAGAGGGGGTTAACCCCCTAGGATTTTGGCTGAGGCTGACCCCCACCCTCTGTTTTTCGATGATTTGGCGGAAAAACTGGGAAATGGGGGCACTTTTCGGAGAAAAAATTGATTCATTGTACCTCTGTGGCCAAAATTTTGGCCCACCCCCCCCCCTGTCGTCGAACCCATTGCCTATCTCTGGTGTACTGTATATAGAGTCTGGGCTTTAGATTAAGAATTATTGCTTTTAGAAGCCCTGACATTAAAGTTATGACTAGTAGTGAATCCAAACTTAAACTTATAAATATATAATTGGGAACACAATTAGAATAAGTGAAGACAAAACGTGCAAATAAGCTATACTTTATTTAGATCCGGAACTCATTTATTCATGTGTCGACTCTATTGTTAATTATGACCACTTTTATAGCGCTTTCACAGTTAAGTTCAATAGAATTAAAGAATTTTTAGTAAAAGACAAGATTTAGGCTCTGCTCAAATAACAATAGATAATTCTCTATTATTTTACTTTGAGGCGTGACTTCATTGAAGGCCTCTCTTGTTTAGTCAGATTTGATATAAATCCGAGACATTATAGACATTATAGACCGGAAGTTATGAAATAAAACATTATTGTATTATTCCGTTAAAACAATCTGTACTTGTCTTCAGCACTGGTGATGACCAGTCATACAGTATAAACACACATATACTCAGAGTCTGTATCGGACTCATACAGTATGTATTGGATAGGGTGTTAGTAAACATCTATTAATATCTCTCTTCTATTAGTAATACCTTAATCCATAAATACATATATATTTTCATTGAATCTCTCTCTCGAATCGATCACATATTGAAGTATAGCTTATTATAGTGTGTCAGCCATACAGAGGAGTCGATTCAGAATCTAAGCCTAAATAAGTCATTTGTAATTCGAAAGCACCGATACATTAGTTGTGATAAACCCATGAAATATGTTTTGACCAAAATTAAAGAATTTCATCAAAAACTCAATACAATGTCTACACATGCAGTATATCAGGAATTTTAGTCTAAAGTTCACAATTGAGAGCAAAAATCGATTCGATCATCAAATTTGTTATCAAGTATTGTGTCTTCCATTAGATCTCGTATTAATCGTATAGTAAGTCATGTTTTTCTATCCAAGAATCGAGAAAATAATGTTTGAAATTCAAGTATTTCTTAATAAACTCAGATTTTGTTCATTTTAAGCATCATTTTTTTGGTCCCTATATTTCCGGCGCCTAATTGGGCCATAAGTTTAAAATAATTCTTATTAATACAATCCGATTATAATTGAAATATAAATATAAACAATGTAGGTTATTAAAGATGCCTGCATATTTTAAAAGCAGAAATGCCTTCCATTAAGAAATAGAATCCAATAAATGTTTAAATCTTTTAGATGTCTGAGCCGGGCATTAAATGTTAAATAATTGAAATTTTAGATCCAATGTTTGAAATCGAAAAGAGTTTATAGAAATAGGTTCTGCTTGCTTAAATGATTGCAACTATAGCAACCGTTTGGAAAGATGACATGGACATGGATGCATTAGAAAAACTCAAAAAGATTTTCAAAAAAATAAATTATAAAAACATTACAGAATAAAAGTTATTATGAAAACAGACCCGAAGTTTAGCAAAAATAATGACGTCTGTCCTCATAAATACAAATATACATTAATTTCTGCTTTACTTTCATTACATGTTTTTACAGTTTTATTCAAATTTGCGAAAATATGATAAATATTTTTGAAAACAGCACTCAATTCATTAGTTTGTTAGAAATGAAAGTATAAAATGAATATAAATGATAACATTCAGAGCATTTGTATAAATTAACATCGACTGCATTGACTACATTTGTTAACATTAATTAAATACTCGAGTAATGCGGAAGAGGGTTATGCTAAAATGACCCTGGCTCCTATATAAGTGGTCGCTTTCCGGAGAATTTTTGAGCTGTAAAACTGTTGGACGAAGAAAAGTGTAATTAACCCCGATTATTTTGTGAACCACTACCAAAAAAGTCCAATTTTACGACATCATACCCCCCCTTGATTTTGTGCATCTCTGAGTATTTTTGTGCAATAGATCCGAAAAATAAATTAAATGATTATTCACTCAAACATATAATTCATTGAAATTAACAAAAAATTTTAGATTAATGACTAATATTTGGATAAGACTTGAGTAAATTCAAAAATAGACTCAAAAATGAATTAAATGGATAAAATGTGCTCTGGATTGAATAAAACTTGATAAGAATTATAATTATCAATATTAATAATTTAAACCGGGGTCATTTGTCTCAACTTAAATATATATATAACAAATGATAATTAATGAAAAATGGATTTTCTTTATTAGCCTGAGCAGAGTTTGAGCGCATGTTATCGATAGTTAATTGTTTTGATGAACACATAAATGACTTAAACTGATTAGAGATCACATCTGTTAGAGACAACTCATTTCCAGTGAAAGAACGAACAGATCTTTGCGTTTACACAATATCTTCATTGATTGATATCATAACTTAGCAGAAGAACAAATGGGAATACTTTTAATTTTGATCCGTCTATATTCTAGACCATATTTAGTTATTCTTCAGCACTATTTTTCTGACAAGAATATTGAAGAAGAAAAAAGTATCCTCCTCATATATACAATAAATTACAAAACATGTATAGAATTGAAAATAAAAGAAACAGAAAAATAAATAAAATTATTAACTGCTTATAGAGAAGACATATGACCGACACAACACTCAAGCCATCTGAATATGAATGCAATAAATTATACGGAATATTATAGTATTCGCATAAAATTATCTCTAATAGAGTTTGGCTCTTAATATCCAGCATAAATCATACGGTTTTACAATGAATTTTAAAAACTCTATACAAATATAGCTATGAATTCATCACTATTTTAATTACATAATTAGGTTCTGCTCTGAGATATTAAAATTATGTTTTTAATTGTCAACAGTTTCCATGGTTTTAGACATAAATAGATAGAGAACTAAATTAATTCAATTAATTTAAATATTTGTGACCCAAAGTCATTACCTTTTATTTATGTCCTCAAACTCTTCTCTAATAGCTCTGCTCTAAAAGTTTAATCAGTAATAACAGACTATTATTCTGAAACAATAAAACAGTTAATACTTAATAGCCTTTCCTTTCAAAGAATAAATATGAGCTTCAAATAAGAATTCAAATTCTAAACTACTCAGCAATTGTCTCAGACATATACCCAAAAAACAAAGTGCTTTAAGTGTTAGCGAAATAATTACTTTAAATTCATGACTGAATTTAATCGTTTTTAACAAATCTTTTCATTTTCTTCTCTTTTTCTAAGTATTAGTTTCAAAAACATTACAAAAACCTCCGAATTCTTGAATAGATATTTCTGTTTATGTAATCAAAATTTTTTCCTATAGTTTATGTTTTATTTGAGTTGGCTCTCAAAATAAATTATTTAATGAGTTGTGTGCAATGGCTCTCATTTATATTTATGTCTTCATTTCAATAATTAGGCCATAAATTAAATTAAATATTTTTCCCAATTCTAGCCTAAATGTAGAGATATTTTAAGCCCAGAACCCAAAGCAATGCAATGTTTATCGGTTTGAATAATGAAATTACATTATTTAAACCAGGAATAGGCCAAATACATTCAGGGTGGTCAAGGTTAGCTTTAGGGATTCACTGCGGATTAATAATTAAATGGGAGTATGTGTCCTATTACTGTGAGCATCAATTAATTAACCTTGTTATCAATATTAACACTAGTATTAGCACAAGAAAAGCTCTATTTATCGAAGACATGCCATAAATGAAAAATGATAAACTAAGACGAGTAGAATATTTTTGTAGCCTAGTCAAGACCTTGGTAAATGTTAATAATGAACCTGGTATATGTCAATTATTTGTGTTGTTTGTATTGATTTTGGGATTAGAATTATTTAAGTATTTAACAAATCATATATTGTTTGTGTCATTGAATTGGAAGTGCAATCAAACCATTTATATTCTGATCCCATTCCTGTCTCAACTGTCAAAATATTTACAAATCATATAATTATATTTTAAAAAAGAATGGGATAATTGATTTTCGCAGAATTTTGGAGAGGCTGTACCTTGCACATAATTCATAGTCTAGTTCTGCCCTCTTTCTACCACTGATCGATTCGATGCTTTCGTTCATATTTTTATAATTCTTTATAATGAATGAGAATTTTATCAGTTCTTGGAAACACTGAAATCGATTACTGTTTGATAAATCTGGAGAATATGTCAACAATTTTGTTCGCATAATATTCTTTCAATCGTTTCTATACTTCAGTATTAATGCTTCAATTTTTTTCACATCAGATAAAATGATAAAAATCTTTGGATTTCAATATTCAAATGTATTACTCAACTGAAGAAAAAAATATTTCTTAAATTTTATTCCATTTTATATAAATTATTGATCAGAAAAGTGAAAAATTATGCGCTTTTATTGAATAATGGCTTTACGTTAATAGTATGCGATTATGGCTTAAAATATATACAATCATAAAAACCTTAAATGAATTAACAGAATTTTTATCTAAATTATCCCTGGATACATTTAATACTCGCATAGAATAATGATTCTAATTATTATTATTATTTTAATTAATTTTTTTTATGATAAAAAGATTTTTTCGTATCTCTTGTCGTAACAAATGGTAAATTTGGTTCTTATTTCAAACGACTTTTCCGTATAAAAAGTTGAGTTAATTGTCGTTTAACTTCTCTAACATCTCTAACATGAAATGAATACTATTTGAGTCACACCGACAACAACACAAAGGATTGGAACTAAAATATGACTGACCCAGTTTCTACCAAGATATGGATCAGAGCATTTCTGTCAATTGCTACTGCATTCTGTCTTACCCTGAGTACAATCACAATACTGATCATAGACTATGATTCATATTCTTGCGTACCACTTGTAGTGATTACCCGGAGTACAAATGATTCGTTCGCATACTTGGGTCCATATTTTGAACCGATAATTGGGTTCGCGGCCATACTTTGAGGTCAGCTCTCGTTGTTATCAATAGACTCTAATTGAGTCTTCGGCTGTTCTTCCAGACACAAAAAGACCCAGAGCTCTGAACTGCCTCTACGGTGATCTCTTTGACCAACACATCACAGCCCCTGTCCTGTCAACTGAATCATAGTATTGCGTATAATCTGTTTATGGAATGAGTTTCGCAATAATTATAATAATTTTATTTTCACTTTATGTTTACTGAGATTTTCATTCGCAATAATAATATGAAAAATAATGAAAAAATAATTTGATATTTAATACATATTTCAGTAATTTTAGACAATTATTGAATTTTTATTATTTTTTATAAATGCAGTGAAACGGAAAATGGTTCAGGTTTATTGATATTCTCAAAATAATTAAAGAATAAAAAATTTAATGATTTGCGTCAAAAAAAAGTAATGATCCCGAAAATAGATGATCATGGTCATAAATCTAAACAACTTTTAAAGACTTGATTAATACTTTAAAAATCTATACAAAATCCTATTTCAAAACTATCCTTATCTCTGATTATTTTATTTAATAAATATAATTATTATTCGTTTTTCTTAATATTATATTCATTTTCAACGTTTGAGTCAAACAATAATTTTTGCTAAAAATGTCCGCAAATTTAATTGAATTCGTTTTCTCCCTTATATTCCGTAAGTTTTCATTGAAATTATTTTAATCTGAATTCTAATCCAATCACTTATATCTTGCAATATATTCACACAAACAGTGTATGTCTTCACAAATGTCTGCTATACTGCAAATGACGTTATAATCCGAGACTACCCGAACGTAACCATCAGTGGGTGCGGTATTTCACGGGATTCCTATCGCATGGATAATAATTGCTTCAAATGGCATGGCAGTCAGAATATGCTAGGCAGTATTGTAAATGGCCGGGATGCACGTATGGGAGAAATGCCCTGGATTGCAAAGGTTGAAACTTCCATGTAAGTCAATAATCGATTCTACCTAAATTCTATATATAATTGTAATCAAAGTTTATGACCCGAACAAAAAAAATAAAATAAAGGAAATTACAAAATTTCAATTGCCTTTGCATTCAATTCTGTTTGAGACAAAATTTCATTATAATTCAGTGGTTTTACTATTAATTAAATTAAATTTTGATTTGAAGTTTGAATCAAAACTATTCAAATAGTCTATATAAATAAAGTGTTTATGAAATGAACAAATCGTCACATGCTTTACAAATGCAGAGCACATTTGATTTGTTCAGTAAGAACTTACAGGTGAGGGACTATGATCTGTGTCCTCGAGTTTGCAGGTTTTCTCGGTGTCATTTTAAAGCTTAGGGTTTGTGTGTTCTGTATACAAATTTATAGCTGCTAATGGCCACAACAAGGGCGTGATCCTGGCGTTTTAGCTCATTTTTTGGGAAAATTAAATTGGGTTTTGCAGGAAAACCACTAGACTTACACAAACATATTATATATCAAGTTTTTAGTTAGACTTGCGATGAATCGTATTAAGTTCACAAAATTGTCATGAAAATTTGACCAAGATTATTTTTTGTTTTCGCTAATAATTTGTTTTCTTCTATAATAGCAACGATTGCACTGGTATTGTCCTAAATGAGAGATGGGTTCTAACAGCTGCTCATTGTATCTAGTGAGTAAACACATTTATTATTTACAACAAGCATGGGCCAAGAAGGCTTGGGTATAAAAATAACCACAAAAATTATAAACATTTCATATATGAGGTAAAGGAGAAAATCACAACTTTGGCAATGAGTCTATCATACAGAGTTAAAAGTTAAGGGTGCACGATTTGAATCGGGCGCCACAGAAAAACTACAGGGAGTACAAAATTGATCATGCTCTTATTTGAAAGAGGGATAGTGGAGGTTTGATAAAAATTATATATGAAAAATATCCTTGGAAAATTCAAAGCGCTAGACTTGAAAAAGCTGAAATATTGACATTTCTATTATAAAAATTTGATTTGAGCCCCATTCCTAGATCCACATAAATTTACCGAAATAATCTGCTTCGAATTTGTCAAGAATAAATCTGGTATTGATTACTTCTCAAAGAATTGTGTCTAATTCGAATAAAAGAACTTTTCTTAAAAAATTTGATAATTGATGAAAACATTGAATGTACATTTTTCGAATTTAGCGCCTTGAATTTTTAAGGATATTTTTCATCAAACCTCCGTTAACCCTCATTCAAATAAGAGCATGACTAATTTTGTGACCCATGTAGTTTTTGTGTAGTTAAATGTTGAAATAGAAAAGTTAATATTTTAGCTTTCTTGAATCAAGTGCCTTGAATTGTGCAAGGATATTTTCCATATATAATTTTTTATCAAACCTCCACTATCCCTCTTACAAATATGTCCATATTCAATTTTGTACCACCTGTAGTTTTCCTTTAGTAATCTAGGGATGCCCAAGGTCGGCCGTTTCAGGGGGGGTATAGAGGGGGTAAAAATGGCGGATTTTTGGCCAAAACTCAGGGGGGG
>JAQIWA010000436.1:0-32243 GCA_034693305.1 Eueremaeus valkanovi | reverse complement strand
AGAGAGAGAGAGAGAGAGAGAGAGAGAGAGAGAGAGAGAGAGAGCACATATTCAACTAAAATTTGAGCTTGGTTCAAAGATGATTTTTTAGCAAGAAATGCGCGCAATTACCTAGAATTGAGATTCGACTAAATATTGTCTGGTATTCATTGAAACACAGAATATCTAAATTGCAATTCACTGCACATTAATGTAATTCTTGTATTTTAACAAACAATAGTTCACAGAACCCAACCAAGGAGTCAATCACCCGGGACTAGAAGGACTAGAAAAACGTATCCTTCGATTGTATTGGATTAGACTTCCATAAAGAATGCATTATTCTATATGTTTATAATATAAACTTTATATCATTTTCTCATTTAAGACAAGTTTTTACCGATTGTATTAAACAGACAGATTGGTTCGGGTCAACTATGACTACCAAGGGAAAATAGCAGAAGACATTCCAAACACTTAAAGTTTATCCTGAATTTTGTTCCAATGGTTAGAAATACTTTTAAATTGAATTCAATTTATTTGATCAAAACAGGGATACAGAAGGGCAAACACTCGGTATCTCTGCAGAAGACTTCACAATGTTTTGCAAACGTTTTAATACTTATAGACTCTATAATAGTATCGATTGATTGCATGATTAAAATGATCTCATATTTGACTTCTTGTCATTCAATAGATAACAAAGTGATATAAAAGGACAAAGAAGTCAACTGTCCTGTCGTGTATTGCATATAATAATTAATCCTGGCTACAGTATTATACTTTGTAAGTGAAACATGCAGGAACATGCAAGATATACCTGTATATCTGGATACATATCTGGATGATCTCATTTCCCATAAGCTATGAAAATATTATTGTTCTTAAAAAGTGAGAACTTATTAGAAGTATAGATAAGAAAAGACTATTCGAGGCATGACTTCCAATGACTTCCTATGACTTCCAAAACTTTTTGAGTGAAAACAATATTTTTGTATACATTATCCGCCACTCAATCACTCTCTCATTCAAAGTGTTTTCACATTAAGAGTGCAATGACTGACACAACCACTAAAAGTCTTGTGTAATAAATGAAATAATATTTTTGTATATTTTTATACAATTTTCTGTATATTTGAGTGTAATTTCATATTTGAACAGTCATTGAGTGTATAAGTGCTTACGTTTAGCACAGCTTTAGTTGAGTTTAGGTTTGTTTTCAAACACATTCGCATTCATTCATTCAATCAGTCAATCAATGTTTGTGTGCCTTAAATAACATTATTTTATATTAACTAATATTTTATTAAAAACATTTAAAACCATTTGATTTGATTGAAAACCAAATTATGTGAAAATCAAAACAAACTAAAGGATGAAAACATAGTGTCATTCATACCATTGGTTGCCTTCAAATGCATTTAAAATCTATTTATAATTTCATTACTAATGGAGTAATAAATGCTTTACTAAACCAGTTATGATATAATTGTTTTGCAAATCATTTAAATATAACGTTAAGTCTTATTAAGTCTTATTAACTGTATATACGCTATAAGAGTGACACAAAACTAAGAAAACATTTGAAGCGAATCATAGGCTCAATGAGTGTATCAATTATGGCCACTGGATATACCTGTATCAGACACTTCCTCTGCGCCGTCAACCTTCTCTTCTGGGTATTATGATCATACATTATATGATACTGTACTGTACTGTCTTCATTACATACCATTCCCTACGATACCATACATACCATTCCCGTTCACACCTTTCCTCTCCAATCAATTCAATTGTATTCATACAGTATTTGTTGACTAATGACTGCTTTGTTGTCCAGGTATTGGGCAGTTGTGTGCTGGGGATCGGCGTATGGCTGTCCCTCTCGTACGACACTTACGCCCGAATCCTACCCTCGTATCACATCCTATCGGCCGACAACTTATCCATAATCGTCGGGTGTCTGACATTCTTCGTGGCCTTCTGTGGCTGTTGTGGCGCTTGGTTTCAGAACAAGTGTCTGTTAAGCACATACTTGGTCTCCATTGTCCTCCTTATGCTTCTGGAGATCACTGTCGGAACACTTAGTTTTGCGTTCAGAAGACAACTGAGTCTCACCTTAAAAGAGGAACTGTTGGACGGCATTCAGGACAGGTATCTGTTGGACGACAGCAATGGCATCAAATCAACGTGGGATCAAATCCAGATCAACTTCGACTGCTGTGGTGTCAACAACTATACCGATTGGCACGCCATCAGTGCCTGGCCGGGCAGCCTATGGGTTCCCAATTCGTGTTGCATTCCATCGATTGTCTCCAATCAGACCAATGAGTTTGAGATCGAAGAGAGCGCTGACGACGAGTGCGGTCGCAATCCTCTCACAGATATCCATCGGTACCGACGGCACGGATGCTATTATAAGATCCGACACTTTGTTCTGAATAACTTGCATGTCGTGGGCCTGACCTCAATCGCCGTCGCGTTCGTCCAGTTCTTTGCTATTGTCGGCGCACTTCTGATCGTCTGTACAATGGATTACAAGAAGAGGAACCGATCGGTGTTTAGCAACCATAACAGTCGACCCACTTATAATCGAGTGCCCACTCTTTGAGTGCCGATTCGGTTCTCAATCATTCATTTCTAATCCTTTTGTAGTTATACTTAATTTTGTTTTTCTATTAATTGATATAATTTTTTAAGAGTTTTTTTTCTATAACTTATTTGCGAATCTCTGAACAGCTTTTTAGTACAAAATGTGAACAAATTTTATTTACAATTATGACTACGAGTGCCTAAAAAGCCTAATAAATGATAAAAATTTTGATATTTGTTTCGGTACTTATCACCGGTGGATGGCTTTGATTAATACGTTTAGAAATTCAATAATATTTTGATATAAAACTGTTTTTTTGCTCTTTTTTTATAAAAATATATTTATTGTAAACTCTAAACAAATAAAATTAAAATTAAGTTTTTTTTATTGATTAATATATTTTATATTTAATTCGATTCATCTGTTTATTAATAAATAATATTTTTTATTACCGATTAAATCGATTTGAAGTACTTTTGTAACACTTATCGAGATATGTGTTGATATATTTTGCGTTCAAATTGATTACAAAACAAGTGTTTATTAGACACACACTTATAGTTGGGATTAGTTCTCAATTCTAATCAGCATTTCATGGAAATGAATGGAAACTAATGTTTGATTGAAAAATAGAGCATTGGATCGATTATAAAACGATTTATGAAAACAGAGATGCTACTCTTGGGGGGGGGGGCTAGACTACTCTCTTCCTAAAAGCATCTAGATGGTTCAAACTTTCAAGAAGAGCCATAACTTGTTGAAACAGACTTTTGAGTTTATGATTTGAGGGTTAACTTAAGTTTTAATATAAATACTGATTTGGTGTAGCTTTTGTCGCCCAGGTAATCATTTTGGAGAAAGCTAATTGAATTAAGGCATACTGTTGTTGTATGGCATACAATCATAATTAATCTACAATTGAGCAAGTTTCTATTTATATGTTTTCAGCTCTTTATTTAACTCAATTATATCAAATGATGGATCAATTTTGAGAGAAATTATATAACGATGTTATTAAAGGATTTGCTGTTATTTCACTCCTATTCCACTTTAAGCCTGAATACGCTCTACACTGTAGTCTACAGTAAGTCTTCAGTCGTATTGCATTGCATTGTATTATATTATATTTGTATAACTAGTAAACAGTTAATTAAAACACTAATTAAAATTGAAATTTCAATTGAATACAAAAGAATAGGATTTAAAAGACTTTCTTGAATACAGTATTTTATAAATGTTTCACATTTCACAGAAGTCTACAAAATTCAAAGATAAAAAGATCACTCAATTATTCTACTGTATTGTACTTTACATACAGTAAGTCTACATTACATTAGAAATATGTGTTTCGAACCGGAATCCAAGCAAATATTTATGCAATAAAGGAAATACACTCCACTCCTACCGCACCTTAGTTCTCATGCCACTCCCAATACTGGCCGAAATTATGTTCCCAACACTTTCAGCTTCATATGCATGAAACAGATTTAATATATTGTTCTGCAGATCCTGAGCCTCCAAATGATGAGAAGACTTATAATTAACGAATAAATAAAACCAATTGAAATATAGTAGCGATTAGTTTATGAATAACTAATAAAATGTTGATATTATGTTAGGTAATGGTTAGTCAATACTTGTATAGACTATACTATAGACTCTTCACTCATATCCTTAAACTTTTATCTATACTGTATTCGTATAGCATTTTAAGCTCATTTCAAAAATGCCTTCATTTTATAGTAGCTATAATAGAACAATAAGTATTATATTGTCTATAAATTATAGACTATAATAGAGTATATGGACTATAAATCTTTAAAATGTATACACAATATGTTGTTTTCATCAAATTCTTAACTTAAGTCAAAATCTATTGCATTCACATTTGAATAAATATAGAAAATTTGTTTTAAGAAGTCTTTTGAAAATAAACAGTTCTTTAGATTTACAATATTTGGATTTCGTTGGCACAGGTAGTTTTTGTTAGAAACTTTCTATATAATATATCAATAGTATACCCCGAGTCAATTATTTAATTATTATTTATATAATCTGTAATCGCATTAATTCTAACAAATGATTTCATGAGTGCTTAGGGATGTGTCCGACAATACAAACACTATATAATCGATGAATTCATATCACATCAAAATATTCTGTACTGTAGTTGAGGCGCATTTGTGTGTCTTCAGGAATACTATATTATATTTTGGTTCACAGACTTTCGTTTCTTTTTCCTTATTATAAATTTCTATTTTATTATGACTTTGCGATTCGTCCTAAACAACAAGAAATGAGTAAATCAACCGAATCGTCAATTTGTTCACATCAGACGACAATTCAGACTCAAACTGATCTAATTATAACCATTTCATTTGAGACACGTCTTTCTTGCAGAAGTAAGATATAAATCTGTTGCAGAAGTTTCCGCAGAATTTATAATTGAATTTTTACAAAATGTTTCCAATATTTAATCCAATCATCCATACAGTGTAAGTTATATACACTCTAATGACCAAGTCCGATTCACAACATGTGGCGGAAACATTGTGTGTCCGTTGAGTTTTGGGTACTTCTAGAATTTTCGACCTTGCACATCCATAATGAAAGTAAAGAAACTCATTTTCTCAGAATATGAATGGTGTCTAATTTTTTAAGGAAACAATTTGCAAATCAATAGCCGGGTATAAAATTCAAACAAATTGTTTAATGAAATTGATTTTTCATTTATTAACAAAAATTCAAATTTAATAACAATTTATTTAATAAATATTATTTAAAAAATATTTATAAATCATATAATAATATAATACAAAACTAATATATAATTTATTTTTTGAAAAACTCAAAAAATTTGTTTGAATTTAATTCAAACTAAACAAATAAAAACAGAAAAAACTTTTGTCCACAGAATGACTAAAAAATAAGAATAAAAGCGAATAAAATGATAATGAATTGAATGATACGAATGACTGATGAATATAAAGTCACAAAATATAGATATGGTTATGAATAACACAGTTATGTAACTCTGAATTTCACATTTTTTAAGGCATTCGCCAATTGATATGAAGGATCGATAGTTGATGTCTGTGGCTCTGGTGGAGGAGTGGTCAGACAGTGCTTACAGACCATATCCCGATATTTAGGCGAAATCAATAATAACTTAGACCTTAAATACAGTTTTCTTTTCTCTTCTAATGTTTTCAACTTATGCTTAGAAACACTTTTGGGTGCTTTGTATACAGAGCCGGGAAAGACCTTCATTTGTCTCATACGCAAGAACTTTGTGAAATCCATTTCTTGTGCAGTTAAGAGCCAACACGTGGTGTTGTCTTCCCGTCTGTTCATTAGATGAATAATAATTGATTTTTTAGTTTTATTCATATTCTCACTGTTATTATTAGTTTGGTTTTCATTGGCCACACAATAGTCGAACCACTCATTAGTCCTATTCTGTAGTTCACTCACTTCTCGGTTCATTTTTTCACTTCCGAAAGCCTTAACCATAAGAGAAAACTTTTGCTTAAAATGTTTGTAGAGTTTAATATCAGCCCAATTAAGGTCTCTTATCCTCAAAGTTGCCGTTTCTGTTAAATTACGTTTGGCGTCGATATGACGTGCGTTCAACTGTTCGGACACAATATTGAGAGACAAAACAGTTATGAGAGACAGAAAAAGACAAACAAATTGAGTGCAAGAATAACACCAATAAAACAGAATAAGTTATAGAGTTATGAATAGAGAGGACATGAACTCAACCTATTGTTTGAGTTATAGATATGTCTGTTATGGTTTGTGCCTGAGCTCCCGAAGCATTTAAATAAATAACTCGAATATTTTGTATTTAAATCTATTTTACTGTAAATTTTCAGATTTAATTGCCAATGAATTTGCTCAGACTTCAGCTCAGGTGACATCATTTGCATTGATTCCCATTGAGCTGAAGTCAAGTTTAAGCCTATGCTTATCACTAGTTATGATATCTTATTCATTCAAATACTGCATAACTGGAGAAAAGAGTGCAATGAAGTGAAAGAGAGTAATAGAAACCTTGAATGCAATGATATCATCGGTAGTCCAACACAATAGATGTTTGAGTAGTATAAGCGACTCATCCATACGCTCGGAGAGCATAACGAGATCGAAGACAGAATCCAATTTTGAGATATACTTCTGAATAGTATAGGGTTTAGTGAAGTCCGTTGTATTCAGGCCTAAGTCAAACATCATCTGATTTATGCCTATTTTGCCGATATATCTGTTTGTATGCAATTTTGCCGGAAGTCTAACGCTTTGATCGCCGAATGCATCGAACGTAATGTTCCAGAACTTGTCTAATCGGTAGTAATGGAACATTGACTCAAACAGCTCTACCGGATCCCTCACTATTGTTATGAATACAGTGCCCTTTGGCATCAATGACCGCATCGACTCATAGTTGAGGCGCGAGTGATGGGTCAGGATATTGTACTCGTGTCCGAATCGTCTGGGGTCGGGCACCATAATGCGTGAGAATGGCTTCGGGTGTCCAAGGTAGTTCCTGTAGGACAGGCAAATCAGAGTCAATTATTTGATTGTTTGTCTAACTTGTGATCGCATTAATCATATGATATGTACTCACGCTTTGTCCGGCAATACAAACACTTTATTATTGATGAATCCATTTCTCATAAATATGTTCTGGACTGTAGATGAGGCGCATTTGTGTGTCTTCAGGAATACTATATTATATTTTGGTTTACAGACTTTCGTTTCTTTTTCCTTATTATAAATTTCTATTTTATTATCAACTGATGTATTGATCGTTGGAGTGGAAAATGTTGAGTTAGTATTCGGCTTATAATTAGCGACACTATTGTGTAGACTCAGTAGTTCGCGATTCCCTGACTGAAGCCAATTATAACGAGAATATTCCTGACTGAGAGACACATAAAAAAATAAATCATCTTTTGTTTTGTTGTTTTTTCCTCTCCTGAAGAATAACTCATATAATGAGATAAAACAAAGCAGAAAAGGATTCATCTGACATAACTTGACTCAATTTTGACATGGCTCCAATTGATGTGCTCACAAATATGAGCCAATTTGTTTTGTCTGATTCTCTATAACTTTCACTTTTGACTAAACAAATGAAATATATTCTAACAAACAATATCTCATAAAACATAATATTATTGTTATTCTTATCTATTTTAGCAGAAAATTTCAGTTCAGTTCCTATTCTCTGTCATTCCCTGTGTTTTATATATTTATAAAGAAATAAAAAAAATAAAATAAATTCACTGAGAATTTGCTTTTTCTCTGGATTTGTAATAGAATTCAAATATATTTTCCATTTGTTTGACTTTTTTGTTTCAATAAAATATTCTTTATATTAAAAAAGATTCAATTATTTAACAGAATTTTATTTTCTCTTTTCATATATTTTCGCTAAAACACGAATAAAACTAATTATCTTTTGCTTATTTACAAACAATTTGTTTTGTTTGATATTTTTTCCTCAATTACGATAAGAAAGACTTAAAAACTTAATTATCTAAACAAATAAGGCTTACATTCCGTTCTGTTGTAGGAAAGCTGCAATAAGGAAGACCGTAACCAACAGAGTCGCCAAATAAGACACTTTGCGATTCATCGTAAACGAGAAGAAACGAGTGATGAACCGAATCGTCCATTTGTTCATATCGGACGACAATTCAGACTAAAGCAGATATAATAATAAATATTTCATTTCCACAGGTGTTGTCGACGACTCTTCCTTTTTCAGCCAATTGATGTCAATTTGATTAAATGCTTGAAACAAACAGAGCATTCAATTCGATGACATGACCTCTGGAATAGAGAACATAGTATTTGAAGATTTTATTTATTAATTCATTTTTGAAAAAATAATTACAGAATCGATCGGATCTTATGAAATCAAATGTCACTTTGATTTCGACGCAACTTATAGTTTGGATATAAAAATACGAAATAAAAAGTTTCGATTGAATTGAATATTCCGGCGCTCATACAGTAACCACACAAAGAAAGTCATTAACTATGAAAATATTCTCTAATAGAGACACGCAATCGAAATAAATGAAAAAATACTTAATTCAAGGTTCACTCAAATTTATAAATATATGAATTTTTATTTGCTATCGATATTGAAAGTTGTTTACAATAATGTAAAGACAATACCAAAAAAATTCCTTAAAAAAATAGTAATAAACTAAATACTGATAAGCTATGACATTATCAACAGTTATGGAACAAGCTAGTTTTGAAACAGGTCCATATTCATCCTAGCTCTATTTATAATGAAATCCAATAACGAAAGAATTTCGAAATATTAGATATTATTTAAAATTCAGAGAAATATTCTTATTATTCTGTAATTTGAAATATAAGTATCCTTTCTATGAACAGAACAAATGTTTGGAATATTTTTCGTTATATGAAAAAATAATTTATTTTTTTGAATATTTTTTTATTCAATTCTCTAATAATATAGAAATAATTTAGTTTAGTCTACCTATACGTATACTGCAGTGATATTCTGGATGTTATGTTGAACTGAACTCAAACAATGATTTTCTTAATTAAACTTTTTTACATTTGTAATAATGTTCCAGAATATCGATTTTGGATTAGGTTTCCCAGCGATCAGAATATACTGCACTGCAATATAGTATAATATATGATATATTGTGTTCAGAATAATTGCAGTCAAATATATTTCAATTCAGATATTCATTATTGTGCGTCAATCAAAATAAATCAAATCATTAGAAAGTATGCAAAAAATATGAGCCGTCAGATTAGGGCAGAATCTTATATACCGTATAATCAAAATGCATGTCATCCCCACCAGTAGTATTGATGACAAAAGTAACAAAATTGTTGGATGACATCAACTTTGACATCAAATGTATTTCGATTTATGCAACAAAATAAGACTCTTTTCATAATCTCAGCTAAAGGCAGATTATTAGCTGTTATGAAAAATTCATAGAATTTTTACCAAAAGAAAGTTATTCCCGAATCTAATTAGATTTCATTTTAAAATTTGATTATCCCCTAGTTAAACTGCCTAGTATCATTGCTACATTAATCCTAGTTATTCCTGAAATAATACATAGTTTTACTTATGTTATAAGTAAACACTTGCACTATAAGTGCTAATTGAACTTTAAGACTAATAACAATTGGCACAAATTGGGTCATAATTTTCAATTTTGTTCTGCATTTTAATTGAATTCGTTATATAATGAGAGAATTTGCATAAAAATGAACTTCCTAAGTTATGTCCACTTGTTTATTATCGCTATAAAGTGTTATATTTATGCTAAACTACTTGACTATAATTTAGTGGAACTCATATTAAAATAATAGTATAAATGTGTAAATACAGTACAGTATAACTGAATAAGTAGTCATTACGTGCATAAAATGCACAGTTATTTAATTGTATAATACTTTTACTCTCGTATAAACTATGGAATCGTATAATCATTATTATCTTTATATCACTCCTACTCCTGCTTACAGAATCGATAGCTCACCTAGGTGGCTTTATCTCTATGTAATAAATCGTGGATAACTATAAATTTCACTTAATTTATACCCGGATCAGTTTCTAATTTAATTCTTCTGAACCGATTTACAAATAAATTATAGTACAGAGTGTTTCCGATATTGTTTACTATTATTTTAAACAACAATTTCAATGTTATATTCTATCGATTGATTGCTATATATAGCTCAGGCATCAGAATATGGATTAAAACTTTTCAATACAAGCAATAAAAATGAGAATTAGCACAATAATAGGGTCACTACTCTAGTTTGCTGGACTATAATCGGTTAATTAGTATTCAATTTGTATTCAAACACATAATTATAAATCGATTTTTTATAACGAGTAAAGACGGAAAATCATCAATTTTGAAAAACACCTTTTCTGATAATTCTCTATATTTTATAATATTTTTCACATGTTATTCAAAATTTGTACTCTGGTAATAACATATCACATTGAACTTTTTTAGTTGTAGAAAGAATACAGTACAGTACAGGTTCAGTTTTAATCGTTGCATAGCATTATAGCCAATGCCATATTCTGGATGAGTTGTTATTAGGGGTCAATTTTTGGAAAAACTTATTAATTATACATATTTGTGAATATGCTCCTGGATCTTATTCAGCTACCAGTCAAAAATCAAAATTTTCCCCTCTTTATAAATTATAATATTGACTATTATTTGAGAATATCTTAAATATAAGTCAATTTGTTTGATACAACTATTAGAGAATTTCAATAAAATCAATACACAATAAATTCAGTTTAGAGCTAAGATTCACAAAATGTGCGAAATATTTGAAATACTATTTGCAGTCAATATATAATAAATAATGATTTCTTAGTATTAATAAAAGATTATTGATATTTAATAACTTACCGAACAATCTATATATAGATTAAGAGAATATTTCCAAACACTTGATCGATAAAAACAAACAAATATTTATTGATTTATAATAGCATTGAATAAAAAATATATAATTATTAATAAGTTTCCGCAAATGACTGAATGACTCTGTGAACACGAATATTCGGGTTCAAATATTTTTGAACAATAGCTCTGTTACTTCATTTACCAAAACATTAAACAAAGAAGTTTTCCTTAATTCTCATAAATTATATTTACGATGAATTTGGTTTTGAAAAAAAATAATGAATACTTTTGATTGTGTTTGACTACATTATAATTTTATGTGTGTTTCGCATAGCCTTCACATCTATTGACGGACTCATTAAGTTTCATCACATTTATGATCGATCGGCCGTTTCTTATGATTAATATTTATATTAAATTATTCGCATTCAAACCGTCAATGAAAACAGAAATAAGAAAGGACCAATCATTCAAATCTATCTTGTCACATTATTAGAACATAAAATAGAACGAGTGATTACATTTAAGCAAGTTGGTACTTGCTTCAATATTATAATGAAACTTTTCAATGAGTATATTTGAAGCAAGGGGAGAATTTCTATGGTTTTCTTACTCTTTGAGGTATTTCTAACTTTGCTTCTGAATAGAGCTAATGGCAATCGAAACGAACAGTCGTCCCAATTAATAGTGCAAACAATACAGAAAATATAGAGAATTCACTAACTTTTGAAATGGATTTGTAGTTCATTAGTATTTAATGAACAAATCGTTAAAGTCTTTCGTGTTTTTCTGTTAATCTTTGAATAAGTTTTTTTTGAAATAGAGTTCATTAGTTGTGCAAAGAATAAATGAAATTATGATTCAGATTATACATTAGTTGTAATTATAATTAAAAACATTGTTAAAACAAAATTAAGCACATTTTGTGGTCAAAAGTAACTGATTTTCTACCATTCAATCGATTATTTTTGTTTCATTTCATTCAGATTTTTAAAAATCCTTTGCATAACAATAATAAATGTTTGCATCGATTTTAGAGTCAAACAAATCATTTAAGTATTAAATAAATTGTAAGAAGAAGTGTCTCTAAAATAGAACCTGAAGTACTCTATCTTACAAATGTATGGATCCCTACAGTAATGACAATGTATTCATATGAGAAACCCTTTGCTATTCTCTGACTGATTGTTATCTTTCTTTAAGACTCCCATTATTTCGATGATTGCATTCAATAAATTCAAGAATATATTAGAGTTTTCCTTATTTTTGGCATTTTATAAGAGATTGTATAATAGTGTAGAAACTGTCCACAAATGTTATATTCAACACGACTTCATCTTTTTTACGCTATTTTGCATTTATTAAACTTCATTTTAATTGTAAAAAACGAAAAAAATTAATTATGATTAAAATTATCCTTGATCATTCATTGAATATGGTTATATAAAGTATAACAGGGATTGTCAGCCTTATTGATTTCAGCTTGTAAGATAGTGAGTTAGACCTTCCTGTTTTGTTTCTGGTTATAAAGTGATTGAATGTCTAGTCGTTAGAGATTTCGCTTAGACTTAAAATTTACGGAACTTATGATTTTGAAAGAAATATCAAAATAATATCAATGAAAAAACGATACAAATTCAGGATTTTTTTTCGTATAAAGTCTTTTATCCCCATCTTTAGTATAAGACTGTATACTGAGTGGACTACAGGTACCACAAGTACAGTAACATTCACAACAAAAAATGATACTTTCATATTCTGACCCACATTCAAGAAGTCCTTAATTACCCCCTTATCATAATGAGCTTGTTTTTCACTTTCCCTTAAAAGAAAAATTGATTGTATATTAAAATATAATTTTAAAAACTTTTTATCGATTAACAAAAAATTGCAATTAATTTATAAAATTCAAAGCTCGATAAGTTTGATATCTAATCGGATTTGTTCTGAGGCATACTTTTTTCTGAAATATTTCAAAATTTAAAAATACAAAAATATATAATTTATATAAAAAACTTTACAGAAATTATAAACAGAAATATTTCAATGCATTCGGTTTTAAAAAGTATTTTTGAAACGATTGTGCAATTTGTCTGCAGTGGAGACAACTTGTCGTCAAAGTTAACTAACTCTCAGATGTTTTATAGTTGACTTGAATTATGAAAGATTGTATAATTCATATATTGTATCATTGATAAGATGTTTGTGTATTACCAGTGTCTAAATAATCTCATTCTTTTGAAATACAGTCCATAAATAACTCTCAATCACATTATCTTCTAGTAATTTGTGCTGACACATTTCTTTACGGTATTGTTAACATGTTAGAAAGTAGTTCCCCCGGATCAAAGTTCTCACATAGAAATAGATGTTTAGAATTATTGGATTATTTATTAATATGAAAATCAATGTAATATCAGATTCAGTCAAAATAGGAAATACAAAAACGTGTTATTTTGACTGAAATTGCTTTTAATGCCAAACATTTTCAATAAACATAATTATAAATAAGTAAAATGTTTGACGACTTTTATATAAGAAATAGATTTATTCTCAAAGTAAGTCAAGAATTCTTTGCATTCATTCATCACTTATTTATTATGATTTTCATTGATTACTAACTAATAAAAGAATTTTCTGTAAAATCTAATGAAACAAAAATATATACAATTAAGTCAAATGAAAAATAAAAAGTGAATATTTCTTACGTTATTTCGAAGCAAATCTCGTAAACGATGATTAGATAAAGACGTTATGAATTGATAATCGTTTATAACATTTGTTAGATTTATCAGAGATTAGAGAAAATGATTGAACGTCTGAGAGAAGACTGAAAAGAATACTGATTGTGATATCACATAAATATAAAGCTCAAACTTCCAGAGCATCGGTAGTGCTTTTTTGTGACGAATACAAGGCTCACGAGTCGGTGCAACCGAATGCCAGTCGTTTGCAAACTATTATCGTTTGGAGTACTGTATGAATCAAAACAGTATTCAAATGAAACCAAAAAATTGGACAATAGTTGGGAAACAATAGTACAGACAATACAATGGATGAGTACAACAGAAAACACTGTACGATAGGAATGAACTGAATATAATAAATATGCGAATAAATCTGAAACTCAGAGCAAGCAAATCAAAAAAGTAACCCGAGTAGAGCCCAGCCGTAGAGACACCAATCCGTTTCGTGTGAGAAGAAAAAGGAGAGAAAATAAATATCGAATGTGAGAGAGAAGAGGAAAGTAGTCATAGAGTAAAGTAGTTCAGAGAGGAATCCAACTGTTCGTATCAAACGGCAGATCTAAGCCACACATTGACTGCCGTTTTATCGAATACACACTACAAGTATTCGTAAAACGTTGTGTTTGTTTCGTATGGAAAGTCCAAAAGAGTGAGAGAAAAGAAAACTATTGCCAAGAAATGTCATTACGGAAGAAATGTATGGCAACAGCACTACATCACTGTTTTTGCACTATCCAAGTGCCACAACACAGTCACTACAATCCAAAGAATATACAGTCATTTAAGTCACTCTTCTGTATATATTATTGAGTTAACGATAGTTTGGATTCACTTTTTTATTCTGGACTCTGAAGAAGAAGAAAGTATTGAACGCCAAAAGATATTTTATATCATTTACACACAAAAAAAAGTAATGAATTCAAACATGAGTTTAGAATTATATAATATATTTCTATCTCGTATTCTACAGCAGTTGTAATGATGAACATCAAACACAATCATTAGAGCACAAAAAATAGGTTTATTTTCAAATTCAGTTCATTGTTACCGAAAATTATGTTATGCACTGACATGTAGTGTATGTGAGAGAGAAAAAACTTCGCTTAAAATAACGGCTTTCATACGGAAAATGGGCTGACAATCGATTTTAGTCATTCAATATGAATATGAATATGTGTTTTGACAAAAGAGAAAAACACATTTCCACTCAATTATAATGAATTGAAATAAAAGTCAGTAAAGAAACTCAAAATATATGTAAATTCAAATATTAATATTGAGAATAATATCTTAAGTAAATTGCCATCAAATAGATTGATTGCATTTATTTCTCTCTTAAACATAAAAGAATTTTCTGAATTGAGTTAAAAGTTTGCAATAAATTATTGTAATTTCAATTAATTCAACAGAAAATTGAATAGTTATGCGATTTCTGTCTATTTTAAAGCTTATTATTTTGCAATTCAATAGCGAAACGAAAAATACTAATCGAATAATGTTTAGGTAATTATAATAAGCTTCCCATAAAAGCCATTCATATCAGACAATAGACATTGATTTGTTGGATAACTATAAATAATAAAAATAAATTTTGTATTTTTTCTGACGATAAGGAATACATTGATTGTTATTGCGGTCATATATTAATATTTTTAACCCTGGTCTGTCGTCTTACAAGTCCTACAATAAATAAAGAACTAACCAAGGACTGTTGTAGACACTATGACTTAGGTAAATTTTTATATTATCAATCAGTTGATTAGAGAAATAATTTAATAAATTGTAAGAAATATATTCAATAACTTTCTGTCCAATCATTCTATTGTTTAAATCGATTGCAAATGCAGTTTGTCTTAAGTGTAATGTTTGACAAACTGTCGTAAAGAATAGATTTTGAATATATTTATCGATAAACTATGCGATAATTGATAAGAATAAATAAAATGCAGATAAGAAATGGTAATAAATAACATATGACTTAATTAAGAAATTCTAATATTAATAAAAGGGTTAATAAAATATCTGAATCACTATTAGTGTACAGTTTTTAAAATAATCCGCAAATATATTCGCGAATTCAAAAATAACTCCATTTTAATCACAGTTCAACTCATGTACAGAATATCATTAGACAATTCTTGGTATCGAGAAATTCTAATTATACCTGCATGAATTAATGATCCCAACTATTGATAAAATTAAACTTTGACTAGTGATATTTAACCAGGGATGCCAAAGTTAGGGGGAACATGGTAACATATAACAGGTATTTATGCATTTTAAAAGTCATTGATTTAATTAAAAATAATAAAAATCATGCACGTACAAATATTAAAGGGTGTTGGCAAGACCCTTTCTACTGTCTCTGCTAAATATCTATGCCTTTACTTAATGTCGATTCTCTCACTTGCTTTGGATGAATATGAATATGAAATCACTAATGATTTGTTTGGAGTGAAGGACACAATGAGTATTGCATTGAAATACAAAGAAAGTTATTAACATTAGGGACGAGAAGGCAGTTCTCTCTTATTATTATTATTATTATATTATAAGAAAGATTAGTACAAAAAAGTCAGTACTAATACTAATACTAAAGAAAATAATACTTACGCTTATGTTATGCTTCTTTTCAAAGTCAAAGATAATTTCATTCAATTAATGTTAATAACAGACTCAACGAAAAAATCAATTAAGTGTTCTTCTCATTGATAAGTGAATGGAGTTTTGCTCCAACACTGACACTAATAAAGTGGAAAAGAATTCAATTCTTATAAGAGAAGTACAGAACAGAACAGAACTGTTTGCGAAAAGAGAAAGTGTGACGAAAAACATTAGGCTTTCCTTCGCTTTTCTCACAGATTTTTTTTGCTGAGGAATTGCACTAAAAATATTAGTATAACTGTAAGCGAAAGAGAAAGAGCAGAGTCGAGCTATTTGTGCTAAAATTAGTCCAATGAACCAATAATACAGTATATTTGGATATGAATAGAATGGTTTAGAATAGAAGAGTGACTGTGAGTGTTGTATTGGCCAACAAATATAATATTTACATTCAAACTATACATTATTAGAGTTTTTTTTTGTCTTTTTTTTATGACAAAAACAGTTTAAGCTATCATTCCGTTCGGCTATTAATGCATATATAGGTTGGAAACACTTTGCAAATCATTAATTCTTTATTTAAAACATTTGCCTTCTGTGACAATAACAGTCTAAAAGCAAACTATAGTTTAGATGAGTTTATTTGACGTAAATATAAATATTAAAACTATAGAAGAGTTTTTTTGCACGAAATATATTCATTAGAAAGAAATTAACGCAAAGTATATTCATATGGATTAATATTTTCAATGGAATGGATAAAAAAATACTTTTGTCGACTAAATAATTGAACAGAATTTTTAGGAAACAAATAAACTAATGATAGAAAACATTTCTATTGCTTTTGTTTTCTCTATTTATGTGCAATAGATTATTGAGTAAGAACTGGAAGAAGAATTACACAAACAATTTGTGACATTTTGCGAATCATAGCATAAACGTTATGCAAATTGTTTAACTGAACTCATAAAACAAATGTCATTTTTCCTGTCTGTCCACCGCTTTTCCGTGTATTTCGTTTGATTTATCTTAACATTAGATTTGAAGACATCGGCCAAAAGTGGGTTACATTACGTAATCGTAATATTGAATAAATAAATAAATGGATTGAAAATCATTTGAACTATAAATAAATATATTGAGAATAAGATAAAAATCTGACAAAACTATTAAAATAATAATAATATCAATAATACAGCAAAAAGTCTATCAAAAAATAGCACAAAAATAACAATAGAGTTATAAAAAGATATCTTTATTTCCATATAATAACAAAATAATGAAAGAGTAGTTCAAATCAATTATTTACAGAATACAGAAGTGTATATAGAAATGCTCTGTTCAGAGATGCAGAGGGAAGGGAAGGAAGTTATGCCCAATAACACTCCCTGAATGCATCCGGCGCAAAATCATTAAGTATACACAATAAATTAGCTGGCTTACAATAATTTTAACTCGGGTTTCATTTGCTATGAGTTCAGACTATACTTCCAACTTTCTTCATCTCTGCTTTCATGTCGTATGAAAAGTACAAAATTTCATTTGAATTCTCGTTCAATAATATTAATGAAGGACTTAATGAATGGATTATTTATTTGCCGTTAAAAGAGTTAAATATTTGAGTTATAATTAAATTCTTAATAAAATATTAAAATATAAATAAAATTTAAGTATAGTTTACACAAGTTTTGCATACTTTCCCTGAATAAATATGCGCTCAACGCTTATACCTTCTTTCCGATTAACTGTTTGTCGTTTAATGTAATCGTTTTTAATTACCTTAAAACCAGACGATGTGACCAATGAATGCATATGTTCTGAACAATTGATTAGATTTTAAAACAAAACATAAAAATCATTTTAAAAACACATTATTAACGATACGATAAAAAAGAGGCGAAACTAACCCAATGAGAAATAGTAGGCACGGGTGCCGTCCTGTCTCACATAGAAATTATCAGACAGTTTGTGACCACTACTGAACCTGAGCATCGCGTGATCGTACAGACCGTAGTCGCGGAACAGCAATAACCCGTTCGGTCGCAACACCTGAATAGCATTTATTGGAAAAAAAGAAAAAAATTCCAGAATTTTATATTCATGTCATTTGATTGCAAATGAAAAATAATATAATTTGTTTAATCAGAGCAACAGTTTTATGATTACATATCGATTGGCAAAAAAGATGAAAAAAATTAGATTCAATGCAAAGCTTGAAAAATAAAAATAAAAAAGAATTTAATTAGTATTCAGATCTCTTTTGGATAAAATTTTAATTTAATTGCTTTTCCAAAATATTTTGATAAAATTCAAGTTATTTTTCATTTTATGTTATCATTTGTTTACTGTTAAGTTCAGTCAAAATATATTCAGGGCATTTAGCAAATTATAATACAGTATTACAATACGAATGCAATACTGGAAAAAGTAGACATTATTTGCATATTAGAGGCCATGAAATGAAATATAATTTATGTTCTCTACTGTACAGAAAGATATCTATCATTCAAATCCTATAATTATATTTTAAAATTGATTTTTAAATTATTTTTTCTCTCATTTATTCGACGCATATTTGACTCATTAATATTTGTGCTTAGATTTCATTTTTTTTTTCGTTTCAGAACAAAAACAAAATTTTTTTGAAATAATAAATTATTTTGAAAGCAGTATTGAATTAATGGCATTAATGATTAAAACGTGAATTCTATTCAATCAAATGATTGCGATTAAAAAGCTTATCGATTCTAATCATTTAATTTTCCCACAAAAAGCAATCATGTTATCAGAAAATGACCTAACATGGATTGTTAATATATGGTCGGGGCATATTTCACTTTAAAAACATAAGAAACAGTTCTCTATAATTGGTAGATTATTTTTCATCATATTTCATATGAAATAATCAATAGAATCAAGGGTGAAAATATTGAACATAATCTAGTAATTAGCATAAATTAAATGTTTTCACCCGTTTGTCAAAATGAGAAGAAAAACATTTTATTGCGAAATATTATTGAATGAATTTGTGCCCAATTTATACTGCATTTCAAACTTCTTTATTAAAGTAGTCGGAAATTGAATTAATGTAAAAAAATAATTATAATTATAATCATTAATATATGGAAAGAACTGATGTTTTTTCGGCTCAAAATATTTAGTACTAATTATGATTTGAATATCAATATTATTGAATAAATTATTATTATTATTACAATTGAGAAAATGCATATTTGATAGCATTATACTAATTATGAATTGTATAGTAAAGCGTAATATTTTATTTTCGGACACAAGTGTACAACTCATACAATCCATGCCTTTATCTAAATTGTTATTTAAATAATTGAAGTCATAGTCATATATGAATAATATATGGATAATAATAAATATTATTAATAAATATTTCATATAATAAGTCATTTCTTTAATACTAAATTTTATTTATATATTAATTACAACTATTATACTGAATATAATTATTTATGACCAAGATCCTAATTTAGTAGACTCTGTCCAAAAAAACAATTACGACTACTGTTTAGTGGTTTATATGAGAATGAGTTAAGTCTAATAAAATATTGGAATAATTTCTACAAAATAGTAGTCATTTGGATTGTAGTCCGGGTGCTCTTCAGTATGTTTAGGGCGAAACCCCATTTAGATTATTATTTTTATGTGAATAACATTTGATATTCACATATCAGAAAAGATTTTATTAATATTACATATAATATGATTATAATATAAATATAGTTATATTAAATCAATGTCTGCTATACTCTGTAAATGTCAGCCCAGATATCGACTTATTCCAGAATATTCTTAATATAATATCAAATATCATGCAATAGTTATGAAATCAGAGAAAGGATCAAGTGAAAAACTCATTTCTATTGGAATTAATTTAATTGCTTTCCATAAATATTAATATTATTTCATAATTCAAGTGAAACACAATTAAATCGATTTAATTAAATGAAGAGTTTTTCACAAAAGGTTTTGATAGAAAAACAAATAAAATAATCCAAAACACCTAGATACAGTATAGATTTACCATTCCGTTAGGCTGTGCCTGGTACTCTTAATGATATTCACAGTTTGGATCAAGATTTCAGTTATAATCGATAATATTCTGTCTAAATATTGCTATTTTTCTGCATATCCAGAAGCCAGACCATTATGCCAGGGTTACTAGAGTTTGCATGTATTTGAGGCATTTTATAAATAGCCTCCGTTGATAAAACATAGCATACAAGACCAAGGGTTAAATTAATATTCAATTAAAAATTCAATTCGCTTTTCGACGAATGAGACAACATTTGCCAGTTTTATGCATAGAGTGAACGGAGAAAAGTGTCCGCTCTGTATGATTGAGTCGATAAATGATCGGACAACAAACTACAGTACTGTGAACCTGCACACTTTTAGCCTTTAACTGATAATCGATATCATTTTCTGCGTTAATATTAGACTGAATTATACGAATCAATAAAGAAATTATATTATTCTGTAATATATTAATACATATGAATAGAAAGCAATAATTAAATAGTGTTTTGTATACAATATTAATAACATTTTTTTCAATTAATTTCATACACGATCTGCAGCTCGTATTCGCTTATTTTGACCTCAATTTCTGTAAAACATTTTCTAAAGTCTGCATAAATTATATATATATTATATTTTTTATGGTCTCAAACATTATTATTATTTATGTCTTTATTATTGAGAGTTCGATCGCGTCTTACATAACATAATACCGTTCCTTAGCTCACAATTTATATAATCTTCTCAGACATTAAGCTTTCATGTCTTGAATCCAAAGATAAATACGAAATCTGTTTTTCTATTCCAGACTTACAGTACTTAACCGAATGTTATCAGGATTTCGCTGATTGACCTTAACATAACTTTAAGCTTATTTCTCGCAAACAGATGAACAATAAAAGCGCAAACTTTTTGTTAATTTATAAACGAAATGTTGAAATTTCAAATGAGTGCCTAGAGCAAAAAGTACCCGGTTTACAGCTAGAGTATACAGAATACTGTGGAACAAAACTAATTAAAAATTTACATTTATTATACAATCGTTGAGTTTGAAAGCTATGACAGAATATACGGTTAGTAATTGCCGTTCATTTCAGTCACGTCTGAATAAGAATTAGCAAAGAGTTAGCACTCATTCAGATGTTATATGAATTTCTGCATTAAGTCGAGTCAGTCATGAATTAACAGAATTGTAGTGAAGGAGAAAATCAATGAGAATTAATCCCTAATCCAAAGCATACGTATTCAGAGCTTATGTAAGCTCAACAGCAATGTATGAGTAGATAATCAAGAACAAATTAGACATTTCAGAAACGTTATAGAAAGTATACTCTGGTTCATATTATTATAATTTATAAACTTAAAACTCAATGCCTTCCCTTATCTTTAAATTTTAGGTACATTTGAGAAAATATGTTTAATTTGGAGTTTTCGGAGCAATCGATTAGCATTGAGAAAATGCTTTTCTAAATACCTTGCTCTTCAACACCTCAGTCATATTTATATAAATCTGTTTTTCATAAAAATATTCGTTTATAACATGTTTTCCTATTCTTATAGAGAGATAAAATATATCCAGAATTGAAGTAATGATTGGATCAGAAAAACTTGTTTACACTTAATGTTTACTGAAGTTTAGGTCTGAAGAGAATTAAAATGTTTCACTCATTACTTGCAATTTCGGTAATGTATTTGTTTTTAAGAGCTATTCCAGTCTAGACTTGATGTTAAGAATAGTAAAGCGCAGTTAGATTTACGCAAACAGTTTTCACTTCAATTACACGAAAAATAAATAAAATCAATAAGAAATTAGTGCTAAAAAACATTAGTTTTGACACTCTCTGACATTTTTGGGAAGTTTTTTGAGTTATATTCCATAAGACACATTTCTCTCGTTCATCCATACATCCCATTCCTTAAGGCTGGGCTAATCCGAATAGGATGGCATATGTTTTGCACTCGTGTTAACTGTTTTACAAAAGTTTATACTCAGAGTACAAGAACAGCATCCGATCGATACATACAGTCTTCGGTTAATGCCATAGCGGATGAAAAGCAGACTTTTCTAAACTCTATTTCATTTAAATCCTAAATAAGTATCGAATAATGATTTCAATAATGCAATCACAAGGAAGTCATCTGAGGCTCATTTGAAAGGACAGTATATTGTATTGTCATTCATGTAGAATATGGTAGGATTGGAATCACAACTGATTTAAGTCATTCAGTATTTCTATATTCTCTTACTTTTGTAAATAATAACTCAATATTTCTCTGAATTTCTAAAATAAAAGTAAAAGATTTGATTCAAATAATAAATGTTAGACTCATTTAATCGTTTTGAGCCGAACCCAGAATTAAAGTTTTTATACAACAAATAATGATTTTAATGAATCAAAAATCAATACAATTCACACCGACTGTGATATAGAATCAATTTTTATTAATAAATCCAAAAATTTATAGATTCAGTGTTTGAACTAAAGACTGAAATATAGGGAAAACTCTGTTTTGTATCGACACTACATTATAGAAGAGTTTCGCCAATAAATCACTTCTAATGAAACTGATGTCAAAAGAAATTGTATTTTAAAATAAATAATATAATTATAAAATCAATAAATTTATTTTAATCCCCAAATCATGAAAACGATTGAATGCTTATAACATTTCTGTCTCATTATTCAGTGATAAACAAAACAAATAATAATTATAAATAATTTATATAAATCTCTTCACTCTTTAAGAAAACATAAATAATTTTTATTTCAATTCATTTCATTGAAATGCAAATAATCTGAAACCTGCCCCGGGGTGTTCGGTAGATTAGAGCTAAAAGTTCCCTGTGCAAAATCCTAGACCTGTTACAGAACAGTACTTGAGTTAAAAACATAACCTTTGACTGAAAAACTGATAAATTTGGAAATATTTTAAACCAGGATCAGTTGGGCCCATGTACTGTCCGGGGCATTAGACCCAAACCCCCGAATGGGTGGACATAAAACTGTTGACTGCAGTAACCTATAAATCAAAACTACTGTGAATTGAATTCAATGAATAAAACTATAAAAATATCATTAAATATATTAAAAAAAAAATTTTTCATAAATTATTGATTTCAATGAATTTAAAGAATATTTTAATAATAAATAAAATATTAGAAAACAAATAAGAAATTTAAATGAAATGCAAACAACTGTCGAATCAATTACTTTTCAAAAGACTTGAAAAACAAATAATAAATAAAATTAAATAAAAAGTGAAGAAAACAATGAAAACAATTAAATGAATGAATGAATGATTGAATGAATGATTGAATACCTGATGAATATTCTTCAAAGCGATTGTCATTTTGTTTGGATTAATGGCCGACAACACGAATATCAGAGAAATTATGTCGAATTTGATATCTTGTGGTAAATGTCTTTGAATGCCGTCCTCTTCGGTAATGTCTGCCACAAAAGGCGTGCATTTGTTTGGGTCGAAGAGTGGGTTCTTCTGAAGCAAATCGATGGCAACCGAAGAGAAATCGCAGACATATATACGAAATGACTTCTGGTCTGCAATGAGTGGCCAAATGGTGTTCCCGACACCGCAGCCGACCTCCAGTAGCACCACTTGCGGCCGCTGGCCATCGCTGTCGTCCGCGTCTGCCTTCAGATCAGATCCAATGAGTTCTTCGAACTCCCTATGAGTCCAATGTCTGTCTTTGAAGAATTTGTTTGTATTTCGTTTGTAAAACAGATCCCAATTCTTCTTCGCCTCTATTTCTAACTTATTTTGTCTGAATTGGGAGACAATCAGCGAATCAGAGCTCAGTTTCTGCATCTCTTCGGCACTTAATTGTCGACATTTGTGCTCATATTCGGTGACAATATTGTCAACACTTTTAATACCATTTTCACTGACATTCGTCTCTTCGCTCAACTCATTTGACATTTTATTTTCATTTAATTAAATAATATTTAAATAAAAAGTTTAAAAATAAAGTCAAACACAAGTGAACTGAACGGAAGAATATGTAAACATTGAACACATGTTTGTGTTTACGTACGAAAGCCTATACGGACTGACTGTACGACTGAACAGACATTCAATACAGGAATTCAATGCTATTTTACAAACAATTTTCAAAACTTTAATTAAATATAAAAGTAATTGAGTTTAAGTGCAAATTATTTCTGATCTTATTCTCTGATCCACACTCTTCTGTCCGACGAGTCTTCTCAGAGTCACTCCATTTTCGGTACTCTTGTGTCAAATCAGTGACCCATCCATTAACTCGCAATCGACTGGGACGGACCCACACCTCCCACTCCGTCCCAGTCTGCACAGATCATCTGACCAGTAAGTCTTTGGCAAATTTTCATCCGACTGGCCATCTCTGTGCAGACGCCTCATCAGCGGTTACTTCCAGACTGGGTGTTTGAATCCCTGAGCACCCCTGTGCAGCTCCCAGCACCATCCCGACTGCTGGACTGACCTAACCTAACCTCCCAACACCCCAATGCAAGGCAGGAATCGGGTCTTTAGGGGTATTCCTGCAATACACTGGTGGACTGGCCAGTGGTCTCCCAACACCACAGTCGGGCCGGACTACTGTACAGGGGCTTCATCTGGAATTGGCCGCTGACTATTGTTGGTCCCAACCCTCCTCCCGCTTCGATCAGTTTAGATGTGAATCCAGTTGCGATTTTATAGCAATCGATCCATTCCTGGCCACCATTTCTCTCGACTGCCTTTTCCATCAACACATTCATCCAATGCCTGTTTGCACTCATACTCTTCTGTCAACTCCTTTGCCTCTGACTAGACTCAGGTTCTGATGCGACCTCCAGAGGTGGCACTTGAAGGCCGAGTCATGACTGTGTACCGAATTGTCCAGGGTGGAGATGATCCAGGAGCAACAGCATCCCACAGATTGTTATCTAGCATTACGAACTAGGTGGATCCATTGGCTCTTCATTGAAGACATTTTGAAACAAATTGTGTCATGAATTTTGATTTATGTATCAGTGTCAATTGGCTGATCCAAGGGTAATTTGTGTCACAAATTGTGAGACAGAATCAATAGATTTGTGTCCGGACACTGATTTCAATTTTTGAACTGAATTTTCATAATTTCAAAAATAATTATAAAACGTATCAAAACTCAAAAGTATTGTTGAATTTTCATTCAATAGTTTTCATCACAACTGCATTACAACAGTCTATCAAATACTTCAAAGTTTTAACTTTGCTTTTTAGTGAACTCTCACTTAAAAGGCATCGAATCGACTGCAGATATAACTTAGTTTTCATTATATGTTTTAAATCATTGAATCAAATATTAATTAAAAAAATTATTTTATTCTTTGACTGCTTTTTATTGAATTAATAATTTCTGTCTTTTTTGCTAATAATTAGTAACGAATTCTATTTTTAGAGAAAGAAAAGACAAAATATTATATTATTTTTCACTTTTCATGACTTATTTCCAATAGTTTTATAGTCAATAACATCTACAGAGTATACTTGAGTTAATAAATTCAGTCAAACTTAACAAATAATATAACCATTGGCTGTCATTGTTTGCATTAGCGCCCAAACCCTAAGAGCTGAACCGAAAAATATGATAATTTGCAAAACTAATGAACAAATATCGGTATCGTCTATGCAATGGCGCACATCTCTAATATCCATAGTTTTTGAATGAACTTACAAATTAAAAGCTACTAAATTAGAACCCAGAATAAAACTGAACAAGCATATTTTATTTGAACACTCTTTGAAGTTTACAACAAATTCAATTGGATTTAATTTTCTTTCAGATGTTATACAGAATATATTATAACTTATATAATGTATATAATGGTGATGCGGAAAGTGAGCAATAACCTAGTACAGTATCATTGTGCTCGAGTGACCTATCATAGAGCGATGCTTCCGTTGGGTTCCTAACTATGAAATACTATAGAAATACCATAGATCTTCACAGTATCAATAATAGACTTGGTGAGCTTAACTATGTGGTACTTAATTATGCAAGATTAATCGAGTTATAATATAAATGAGCTCAGCAGCAGTACGTTATAATACAATAAATATTATAATCGCGAAAAAAACTGAACTGAACTGAACTGATATGTTATAGAAATAGAAAATATTATAGCAATAGAGCAGAGATTATTGAAGAGATTTTTGTATTGACACAACTGATTGAAGAAGTAGAGCAAAAGTGAATGGATGTGAATGCGGGCACAATTTGATAGTTAAGTATTCGTTTAACACTTATTGTTCTAAACAACTAAACAAATTAAATACTGTACTGTAGTGTTGGATATGCTTCAGATCAACAACTTTTACATAAGTTGTCACTTGTTTTAAACAATTTGTTTGTTATTTCTATCAATCAAATGAAGTTATATTTGTTTTACATTCTCTTATATTATGCTCTTCTACTCAATCCTATTGAAGTAAGTCTAATATTTCTCTTCTTTTTATTCAATTTAATAATTAGCCTGGTTATATTTATTTGCAGTCAATTCAAACCAATCAAACTGATGAGACGATTGTGAGCAATGATAATAAGACTGATGTAAAGGATTGGACGAATAATAATGAGAAGAACAGAACGAAAACAATGGTTTTAAATATGAATATTTATGGCCATAACGTTGAACTGAATTTCGATGAAAACCATAAAATACTTTTAGAAAACTCTGTTCCGAATGAAAGTTTGAGACGAAGTACTGAAGAAAATAAACCCCTAATAGATAGTGGACTAAAGCTGAATCATCCGGATGTGATCAGGGTGGTGGAAGCACCCAATTCCAGCCGGGTTTTCAGCAGACCTATACACAAACGTTCGCTAATATATAAATCATTGATTGAAAGTCAATATTCAGATGAGATGAATGCAACCAAATATTTAGAACTCGCAGTCTTTGTCGACTATAAAGCCTTTCAAAACCTACGGACAAAAGGATTGATAGAAACTGATAACGAATTCAATGAACTGATTCTCTGTTACATAAATCAAATTCAAGCCATTTATTCGCACAAATCATTTGCGCAAAAGTTTTTCATAAATTTAGTTAAAATAGAAATACAGAGAAGCGATATATTTGTGGAAACGAAGGGAAATAGAGATGAATTGTTAAAAATGTTTTGTGAATATCAATCACAATTGAACCCAATTTCTGATTCCGATCCTATGCACTGGGATTTGGCTTTGCTATTGACTGGCAATGACTTATATGTTCTCAAAGATGACGGAACACGAGATTATAAATCTTTAGGTTTGGGATCTGTTTCTGGAATCTGTACTCACAAAAGAAATTGTGTGATCAGTGAATTCGAGCCAATCAATACATTAGGAGAGGTCTGGCCTTCATCTGGCCTAATGTCTACCTGGGCTGCGGCTCATGAAATGGCACACAAGTAGATCAAATACAGTAAATATTTATAAAAATTTTATTACAATCACTTGTTTTAATCCCAAGTCTAGGTATACTACACGACGGCTGGCCATTCAATACGGACTGTCCTAATAATGGGTTTATAATGTCGAGCAGTCGGGGCACTCGAGGAGAGACTAATTGGTCGGAATGTTCTGCTAATAACTTTCGTAAAGCATATACCGATTGTCTGAATGACAAATCGATTTATATTAATGAGAGATACGATCACAACAAGTATAAGTCCAGACCCGGTATGGTCTGGGATTCGGACAAGCAGTGCAAACTGTTTCTACGGGACAGTAAGGCCTATGAGTTTCCCAAAACGAAGGCCAGAATATGCAACGAAACCATACTTTGCTCCACTCCTAACAGATTCGGGTTCTACTCTTCGGGGCCGGCATTAGAGGGAACTAATTGTGGAGACAATAGCTGGTGTGTCAACGGATTGTGTCAATCGATTAATAATATTAATATAATTAACAAAAATAATGCCTATATTAAAGTCAAATTTGCAAATAATATATAATTTATTTATTCCTGTTTTTCATTATTAAATAATTTAATTTAAATAATAAAGATTTCAATAAAGACATGAATGGATTGGAATTGAGAACTGATTTATGATTTCAGAGATAAACAATGGGTCTGACGACAGGGGGGGGGGGTCAGCCAAAATTTTGGGCAAAAGGGGTGCAATCAATCAATTTTTTCTCCAAAAAGTGCCCCATTTTCGAGCTTTGGCCAGAAATCATTGAAAAACAGGGTCAGCCTCAGCCAAAATCCTAGGGGTGGCTAACCCGCATCTACCCCCCATTGCTTATCTCTGTTATGATTTCTACAAAATTATTGAGAGCAGACATTTGACCAGAAACATTTTCATTGATACTCCACTCGAGGTCCACCTTTTCCGAGAAACTAATTATTATTTATTAATTGCGATCGGGTTTTGAATATTGAATATAGAGTTAAATTTAAATTCTTTCTAATCATTTGAATAAAGCAAGAAAATAAAGTTTATGTAAAATATTATTATTATATTAAGCTCTACCTGTGCTCACTGTTCACTGACTTTTGTATCACTTATTGATTAATAGAGAGCCGATTTTGTGGCAACAATTCTGGTCTCGAGAGCGGTTCCAACAAAGAAAAAGTCAGTTTTCAATTGTTTCTCACGAAATAATTCAATAGATTTCAATTTGATTTTCTTGTATTTATTGAAATATTCCGTGAGAAACAATTGAAAACTGACTTTATCATTGTTGGAACCGCTCTCGAGACTAGTATGGTGGCTACAAAATCCCTTTTCTATTGATTAATAACTTTAAAAGTATTCAAAATAATAATTATTAATATTTACAATGGATTTCGAAGATTATCTGCCATTGATAACAATGTTTTGCATTTGGTGTATGATTTTGATCATAGCCTTAGCCTCTTATGTCTTCTTTAAATCGGAAGACGAATGGTTTAAGATGTACGACAAGTGCGACAAAAATGAGGTCAAAAGCAAATACATAGTAAGGCTTACATTCGGCGATACAAAGAAGTATTATGTGTTGAGTAAAACCACAATCAAAGTCGAACTCTTGGACATCAATGAGAAAAGACTGACAATATTCGCCATAAAACCAATGCTAATGGAAAGATCAGTTCCAATGGCCGACTCAGACACTCGACAAGAGGTGAAATTTTTGCTGTTACGCAAAACACGACTCAATAATATCGTAAAACTGAATCTGAATCACAACGGAGTCGGCTCTATATTCATCAACACTATTGAGATCCAAGACATCCACTCAAGCAAAGCGAACATCGCATACGTCAGGGAATACATACAGTCCTTGAGCACAAATACAGCTATGATTAAGCAGTCATACCCGGCCGGTACTGAACTGGAGAGACCAATTGAGTCTTCCGTTTGGTCAACAAGTCTTCTGAGTTTTCATGAGTTTCTGGCATTCCTTTGGACAGCAGTTAATTTGATCGCAATTTTTTGCTTTTTTCTGATCCCGTGTTTTGGCGAGAATTCAACGCAAAGTAATGGAAACGAAACCCAAACCCAGACTTTGCAGACAACAGATAAGTCTTCACTCATTTGCAATAGTTTTGATGAACAACTTCTTCGAAGCATTGGGTCTGCACTCATGTCAAGCACTCTCGCGGTCATCATATTTGTTGTCCTAATCCTTATCTATCGCTTTTGGATTAAAGTCAAAGTTATGACTGAATCGATGTTTTGGTCGATATTTAGAACAACATATTTGACAACTATTATAGGCATTGGATTAGTCAGTGGTATCTGCGCTGCAGTATTCGCTTCAAAATACTTTGAAGAACCAAAAGACAAGACATATTGGGTTATATCTCTGTCCACCGGTATTGTCGTATTTTTATTGGTTTGGTTACCAGTCCTTTCAATAGTTGGCTATTATATCGGATTCTTCACTGAAATCCATAAGACGTCTGATTCAGAAACAAATGATAAAACAGATGAGAAAGTGAATACCACTGAGAGCTCAGGAGATATCAAATACAGTAACCTAAAAGAAAACTCGACCGGGGTCAAACTATTTACGGGCTCTCAATACCAACAGCAATATAATAAGCCCAAGAGTCCGGCTCCGACTAAAAACATGAAAACTTCTTCGCCTGAGTCCACAGATGAAAGTTATGGCTATTTTCAGGAAATTATGAAATCTCAGCAAAACGTCAAATCAGTTGTAAAGCAATGAACTCTTATTGTATAAACCGATTCTCAGCGCAGACTAAATATTCTTCAAATTCTTAATTAATTTTTAGTTTTTCTCATAAAATACAAACAAATATATTATATAAACATATTTTTATAGTATATTTCATATTTCATATGTTAAATAAAACAAAACAAGCAAGAACGTTATTACCAGCGAGTATACAATGGTGATAATTAGACCAATTGATGATAATCTTGATAATTTAAACCATTAGAAGATAATTGAGTCAATCCTTTAATTGCAGTCAAAATTTAATAATTCTTTTCTTTAATTATTTCCAACAGAATTGAAATACTTTTGATTTATTTTGAGTTCAATAAAAGTTGAAAATAAAATCAATGAAATGTAAAATTAGAAGTCTTTGTCGAAAATGTTATATCAGATCAGATGTCGAAGACATAAACGTATAGTTTGATTCTCAACTATTATAGTTATTCATATAAAAATATTTTATTATTTTTTTGAATAGAAATACTGTTTAAATAAAATTGAATTGAAATCAATATCAAAGAGATTTTCGATGTATTTGTATTAGAAAGCAATGATTAATAAATTCTTTATTTTCATTCAACCCCTTCCTATATGTCCATATATCCAGTCCAAAACATTAGTCACTCGAACAAAGCGTGCCATTTCACCACAACCCTGCATCATCGCACTAGCTGAATATTCAATACCGATCAGAACAGCTCTGGTCTCATATTTGTCGATATACTGGACTATACCAGAGCCGGAGTCGCCCTTTAATTGAGAAAATATTATAAATAATATCAAATATTTTCTAATGAGTGCTATTTAGAAGAGAGCTCTCACTACACAAGGACGAGGGGCAGTCTTAATATCCGTGTTATTGAATGTACAGAAACAAGTCTTATGTTCACAGTATTCGACCAAAAAGTCACCCCTCTTCAAGCGATAGGTAGTCTCACCATTAGGTGTGCCGATCGTACCCCAGCCATACATTGCCGACAACTCCTTTCTCTGCCAATTAATATCGATATCATTTTGAGGCAAACAAATGCTATTGACTATAAAATTAGGGCCAAAATTGGGATTATATTCAAAATTAAGTGATTGGTTGAGTTGAATGAGTCCGATATCAAATCCTTGGCTCTCAATGAGGACGCCATAAGAAGTTCTGATCTGATAATTCGGATGAGTTATGAAATTATATCTTTGCGTAAAACCGTCGTATAGGCGGCCACTGAATGTTAAATCGTGTCCGTAGAATATAGCAAGGTTACTTATATATGTTCTGGTTTATTGAAGAAATCAATAAATAGCATATTTTTATTCTTTGGTCACTCACTCTATACAATGGGCAGCCGTAAGGATATAGTGCTGATTGAGAATAACTCCGGTGCAAAAGGACTTGTATTCAGAGTTTGTGTAATTCACCGGGTGTAATTGTTTCATAGCCAACTGAACAGTCCAGGGAGACTCACGATATTCTACATACCTTCCGTTCATTATTCGACTCTGAGCTGACACATCCGGGACATCCCTTATTACACGAATCCAATCCTCCGACCGATTGTTCATTGGATGCAAAAAGCATTTGTTCGGGTAATGTATACTCAATTCTAACGGAACATATCTGAGTCCGCAATACTTGGATATTGTGT
>JAQIWA010000435.1:0-32247 GCA_034693305.1 Eueremaeus valkanovi | reverse complement strand
CTCAATAAAAAATAAGCCAAATTGGTACTGAGCACTTTGAAATAACCTGTGAGCGATGTCATGTATTTTCTCATATAAGAAATGTACACAATTTTATTCTATTTCTTCTACCCGTAACAACTCTGGTCTACAGTATACGGTGTACAGTGTGTACAGTACAGTGTGTCTACTCTATATCGTACAGTCTGTCTGTCTGTACGGTATGTATGTATGTATTGAATGAAAGTCTGACTGTATGTATGTGTGTATGAAAGTGGAGGAACAGGAGAGTCACTCACACACACACACACACACACACAGATGCGGCTCAATCTTGTTTGCGGCTCACAGTGAGCACGAGTCTAGTGCTCAGTCTATCCGAGTGTCAATGTCTGACACTCTCCCTATCCTTCAACAGACTAGAGAACTCTCAGACTCTAATCAAATGCTTTGCAGAGAATCTGCTCAAAGGGGCCATAGGAATAGTATAGCAGCCATGCAGTTTGCCTCTAGTGAAGGGGCATTTTTTAATCAGGTAAAAGTTTATAAGTTATCACTTTTTTGCACTCACATGTGCACCGGTAGGGCAGTCGTAGCCATCTCACTCTTAGGGCGAAGATGCCGGGTTCGAGTCCGGGTTCGTCCGCTTGACTTCACTCCTAGATTGTTATAATTGATTTTCTTCAGTAATTTGTTTAATAAGTCAAGAAATCAACCAAAACTTCAGAAGTGGACAACTTTTGAACCTAACCCAAGGTAAGTCAGCAGTGCTTCACCTCTACAGTAGTGATGACCGGTTCCGCTCTGAAATTTTTTTGCGGGGTGGAACAACCAAACAGGGAAAGTTTTATTCTACCCTTCCCCCTTTGAACGGGTATTGTGACTTTCTCTTGCATATCGAACGCATCTTGTTCGGTCTAACTTTGATTTGAATCAAATAAGTATAATATTTTAATCTTGATAATTTTGTTTCAAAAAGGCTAATATGCAAACCCGGAACCTGAGGTAAATCCTTGTTTGCATTGTGTAGGATAGGACCGGAGAATTTCTTGACCTAAACTGATCGAGAAGTTTGTACACATAATTACCGGCATTACTCCAGGGCACTTACAGTAGTGCAGGCACTTATATACAGTGGGTCTGAATTGGCAATTCTTCTTCATCTCTAACCTTAACAATCAGTTCTCATTGAATTGGCAATGCGTTTGAGACAGACTGTATGTATTGTTAATTCTTGCCTTAGGCTCAGGCTATGAATGTGTGTCCAGTTTTGACGATTTTATAGATAACTGCTCTATGACTGCTCATCCATAGGTGTAAAGTGGGAGAGAGTGGCAGACATTGAGACTCTTGCCTGAGCTGTGCACAGAATGGCCATTAATGTGAGCATTGATAGCATTCATAGTATTATAGATTCGTTTCTTTTACTCAGACATAGCTCAGTGTAAATGATATTCTCTTCGTTATGTACTCTTCAGTAGCTTTCAGTCTATGAGAGCTGTCTCTAACTCATTGGCATTTAACCTATGACTGGATTGAGTACATAATTCTATACTTTTCAATACAAACACAATTATAAGGCAGAAAATTGTTTTGTGTTAATAAGCTTTCCTTTATTTTCCCCGATTTGTATAAATACAAATATATTGATACCGTATAAGAAAATATATGAAAACCAATCGATTAATCATTCAATTCATGAAACACTTTGTCCTTTCGTATAAATTAATCTTAACTCACAATTCATTTCATAAATAGAAAGTCAACCAGCACAAAATAAACTTGTAACCGTATTCCCACGCAAACACGGACACGCAAGTGCATAATGAAGCATGCCAAGTGCCGGTATACCCCGGGGTACACTGACATGTCATTGAAAGTGAGGTAAACAAATTGAAATTATATGTTATTTATTTGGTATAATTCACTATAAACCGGCATTACTTTGAACTGCTTCATTCTATATTACAAATCTAATAGAATTATATAAAGTTCACACTGGAATAAGTTATGAAAAAGATGACCGAGACATTGAACAAAAGGAGAAATAATTGACATTTAATTCTATATATTATGCTTAATATTAGAATTTCATAAAATTTTATGAATCACTTTACACGGGTGTGCCGGCAGCTACCAAGTAATCTGTTTTGAGAAACTGGTAAAATTCACTTAAACAGACATGCCGTTGTTTGTGTGGAAATACGGTAAGAAGCAGAAAGTTGTTATATAGAGGCAGTATACTGCAGAGTTTCACAACGTATAGCTAATGAGTCAAGGGCAAATGTTCAACTTTTCTCATCTCTGGCTCTCACATACGTATACAACCTCTTATGTAATTCTCTATTATCTGTGCGATTGGTTTGGGTTTACAGAGTATATAGAATAGAAATGAATCGCTGTTTTCAGTATTGGACAGTCAAAGAGCGCACAGTATTCAGTCAATTGGGCCATAAGAATGACATACAGTAGCAGAAACATTGTATGTGTTGGCAGCAAATATTTTCATTCAAAACCTTCATTAATCCTATGCTTCACACAAATTGACAATTATTTTAATGTAATTTATGAATCAATTCTTCAGTTTATCGTTCATTCAGTTTCTTCACAACAAAAATTAATTTCCATTTTGAGATGTAATTGCTGTTATGTTTTGTCCAAGTACATACCAGGTAGATAGGTAGATAGATAGATAGATACCCTTCCCTTCTCTCAAACTTGTATAATACAAGTTGTATTCCTTGTGCTAATTATTTATCACTTAATTTATTTATAATAATAATTATTATTTTCCTTTGCTCTCCAAAAGTGCTTAAAAATAATTTTTCCTTATAATGAAAATCACATAAAAGTGATTCAAAATATTTATATCAATTTTTTTGTATAGTATTTAAATGTATATAAAAGTCCGATAAATCATATAAAATGCAATAATTTTTTGTCAGACGTTTCGGAATTCAGAAATTTTTAGTATATTTTTCTATAAAAAGTATTTGTTTTTGTTATGTATTTTAATGAGAATTCAGGTTAAAATAATTAATATTTCATGAATGAGGCGATAGTTTTTGCTGATTACTGGATTAGCATAACCATATTTTTTGCATGTTTATAATCCTAAATAATTTTCAAATGACATCTATCCATTCATATCGAGGACATTCATTTATATCCAATTATTCAGTCAACAAATTATAAAACTATTTGTTTTTATTTAATTTTATATTTAATGGCATTTTTATGTTTATTAAAAAATTGATTATTCGGATGAAATTCAATTGCATTTTCTGATTAAATTTTCACATTAAGTGATAATATACAGTCTATCCCGGCTTAAATGAAAAACCGGAGATAACATTCAAATACGGTAAGTATAGCCCCGGACAACATCTATGGCTTCATAATCACAATTCACTAAAATGTATTAAATGTCAAATTTATTTTAATTTGTCATTTGCTTGAATATAACCAATGTTAAAGTTAGAACAAATTATATGATTATTATTTCTTATAAATTACACTGAGTTTGCGTAGTTTTTTATTCCCAAAAGTCCCTGGTTGAGTTGGAAATGCTAATACAGCTCATGGATTAACCACCTAAGTCTAAGCGAATCACTTAACTGTTAACAAATAACTGTTTTTAAATGAAATCTAAAATTTATTTCAGTTAAAATTTCTAGAAGAAAACAATATTATTTTAATGAGCCTGTATCATTTCTAAACTTGAAATATCAATATTTATAATAAGAATAAAAGTCATAATAAGTCAGCGGTGTTTGAAAATTGATTTATATCACATGATTTTTGATTAGTATATTTTTCACATGGATGACAGAATTTTTTATTTTGCGTGAGTTCTGTCAATAAACAGTTTCCATCTCAATTTATAAACCGACTAGGTACAAACAGAATGGCACAAAATGACAATTCTTATTTCTAATCTGAATTCAGTTTTAGCATAAAACTGAACCGAATAATTTTATTTTCTCAAATGCTTAGTTAGTAACCCGGGTTCGACTGTATTTAATAAAAATTATAAATTAGCAAATCTTATCGCTCTATGGCTTGAATTTCTTTTAAATATCTTACGATTATTTAAAACATTAAGTCTTTAATTTTTATGTGAACTTCATTATAGACCCAGTTTAGATTATAGAACTGATAAATTATTTATTTAATTTTTATAATTTTCTTATAATTAATTCATTGAAGTTATCTGAATATACAGTATTTAAAACTAATTTCTATGTTTTGGTTCAATTAAAATGACTTTAAGGTAATTTATTTTTTTCTTAAAAAAGTAATTATTTTTAGGATTTAGTCCATAAGTGTTGTATAAGAGATGAAAGTACGAGAAAATTCTCGCAAAGCAATTGTCAATCAATAAAAAGAGACAACGAATGCACTATTGGTTACACTTATTGTTCAATTCTGATTCCAGTCTAACATTATTTTTATTCTCATCTATGCTTTCAAATGCTATCAGGCCTTCCGGTGCCATTTCTATTGCATTTCAATCTAATTAATGCATTTTCTCTGTGCACCATATCAAATATAAACTTCCTCATTTTCTAATTACTTGCTGTAATACCTAGTATTCCAATAGAACTGACCGTAAAATTAATTTTCCTCACAATTGGAAAAATATATAGAAATTTGTTTAAGAAATTCATTTAATTTTATTATTTTATGATTTTATCGATTATTTTAATTACTATTGGATTCATATTATCTGAAAAATTCTGTTTCTAATGAATTATCTTAAATCTTATCCGGATTAGAGATATTAGCAGAATATAAATTATATGAACAGAGTATCTGAATATCACTTCATTTGCAGTCAATTATAATAATTATTTATTTAATTATATTTAAGGAAAAAGTTTATAAACAATAATGATTTGAATACCAATTAAATAGAATATAATTTTAATTATAATTATTTGTGGAAAATGTTTTCAAATAAATAATTAATAGGAAAAAAACAAAACCAAAGCCAAAGCCAAAGCCAAAGCCAACCCATTATAAGGCGCCTTATATTAAGTGGAGTTCGGGTTCAATAATCCATTTCAATGTTAAACCAAAGATCATATTATAATATCAATAGCTTTATGTAAGCTCTGGTGCACTCTATTAGTCGATCGGTTAGTTTTGATTCCAAAAACTTTTAGACCAATCGTAAGAACTGAATGAATATTCTTATGAAGAAAATAAGTTTTTATGAATCATATGATAAATGAATTTTAGATTTTATATTATATTCTAATTTAAACTCAATTTTATAATCATTTAATTATCGATTGTTTTATCGAAAATTATTTTCTGATTATTTCTCAATAAAAACAATAATTAAATAATTTATTAATTAATTAGAAATGAGTTTAATATAAGAATAATTGAATTGAATATAGAATTGGAGTTCAGTTGAGTCGAGAGTTGCGGTAAAGCGATGACAGACTCATAACCGAAGAGCAGGCCGTCGATGGAGTCGACTTCATTGACTTGTTCTTATTGCACGACTGGCCGGACAGGGATGACATATATGAGGACTGTCTGAACGGATAGTTCTTGTTTTGAGTGACAGTCAAAGGAGTCATTGCCGACAAATCAAAGCCATTCAGACCAGTCTTTTGCTGCGAACTCGACTCCAATGCCTGTCCTCTCAATGACATCATTGGGTTCTTCGGCCGCAAAGTTATTTTGGATTTGCGTATGGACTGTAAGGGACTGATAGGCTTATGGTGTGAAGACATCGAAGACATTGCGGCGGCTCTTATGGAAGCGTTGGATGACTTGTGTTGACTCGAATGCATTGAATTCAAGGGAAGTATAAACTCATTGATTGACTCTTGGATTGGATTTGTGCTGATCTGACGGTTCGATTGGTTGTAAATGTTTTGAATGTTTTGCTTCTTTGGCTCTGTTTTGAACAAATCCTCGACAATACTGACGCCGGCGTCGGCTCTGCTTTGGTCTGACTTCATATCCGAGTCGTTGAACAGGGATTGGAACGGATTGGGTGTGAGTTGAGCCGTGTGTTGAGCCCTGTGCTGAGCACTTCGAGCCGACTCCAACTGAGCCCTCAATGACTTCAATTCGTTGTCCATATTCTGATTGAATAGCTTTTGTTGATTGCATTCATTGATGAGCCGATCGTTGCGTTCCTTGAGTTTCGCAATCAATTGATTTCTCTGTGTTTTCTGGAATGAGTCCACTCTTTCGAGTCGACGCAGAGAAGACGATATGTCAGTGAAGCACATCTTGATCTCAGGCCTCACCGATTCGTTCAGCTCTAGGAATCGGCACTCATTGGCCACGCATTTGGCACAAGTGCTGCCATTGACTGCATTCTTGTGTCCAATGCATTGATTGCACAATACTTTCTCGCATTCAGTCAAATAGTATTTCACAGATCTGTCCGACAATCCAGTCCTCAGACAACTATTGCAGTGCAAGAAGTCTGCCATCGATTCGATCTAATATTCGACTTAATATTCGATATAATAATCGATTTCTTCACTAATCTTCAAAACGTAAGCTTTGAGTCAACGAAAGGGTTAATGCGTTTTAACATTAGATAAGAATAGTCTCTAACGAAGAGTCAATGCATTCAACTCTTGACTCACTCTTTCGTAACTCATATTTGTATTAAACACTGGAATCCATAATAACTCACAAATCATACAAAGCTTTAAACAATTAATTAATTTCTTCGCTTTGACTGTAATTTAAAATATTTTCTATTTATTCGTATCTTTGGTATTGTTTTACAAACTTTTATTCAAATTATAATCAATTTTTGTAATGAAATAACAGTTAATAATTGGATTCAAACATATTCTCTACATATGGTTGGAATGTGTAGACCACCCGTGTATTCTCACACTTGACCCGATCAGATAGACAGTAGTATAGGTTGCATCAAATTAAGCTTGCTTATCACTTAAATTATTCAACTAAATCCAATTCCGGCCAAATCTGGCGGAAAATAGCATTTCTTTAGCCATTCATCTGAAGTCAAGGCCATTCTGGGGGAGGGGGGCTTCAAACTGTCGAGGTTTTTTGGTTGTACCTGCTCATTCCTTTGCACATTCCCTATATATGACTCATATAATAGAATATATTTCTCAATATTTGCTATAATCTAATAATCTATGCAATCATTTCTCGGCTTTATTTGTATTCAGCAATCATTTCATTGGATCCAAATGTGAATAACATTACACAGAATATAGAATAATATAGAATATTCTGTTCGCACAGATATATCGAGTTCTCTCTGCATATGTGTCTATTCATAACTCTTTTGGGTATTTTTGATATTTTTGTTTGTTTGATATATTATTAATTATATTACAGAATATCTGTTTATAGGTATTTATAGGTTAGTATAAGCACTCAATAGGTTTTGTAAATTAATTCAATGATACAGTTGTTTGAATGGAATAACAAAATTAAAATTTCAGACTTTTTTTTTGTAAACAAAACGATTGACTATTTTTCTAATAAAACTTTTGTTATCATAAATAAATACTCTATTCGTATAAATATCTAATTGTTATTAATATTAATATATATTCATATGTTTTATATCTATTATAAACACATTTTTCAACCGATGTATCGATAGATCATTTGACGGGAGAATCACTGGTCAGTGGCTATACATTAGTTCGATATTCTCTCGAAGTAATGCTATTTGTTCTGTCAGACAGAATGAGATTATATTAAAATTCAATTGAGTCGGTTCAATTGCAAATATTAGTTACCTGGGTGCAAATTAGCAATAATGCTCTGTTTCCTCAAGAATTCATTGCATAATTCTTTGGGTAAACCAAATGAATGCATATTATGTGTAAACGCTCTGTAAATGAAAATATTGTATATTATTATAAAAATTATTCAGAAAATTATGTGAATTCAAAGGTAACAGAAGAACATTTTTTGTTAGCTTGGGTCAAATTTTCACTTAATATAAGGAATTCCTAAACAATATTATATAAAACATTGCATTTGATTGCATACCCGAGTTGTCCGAATGTGATGTTCTGTTGGAACTTATTCTCGTCGATCATATCTTCTCTGTTGTATTGGTTGAGTTGACATTTAGTAGGTGTGGGTCTATTGGCCCGTTCTGTCTGAAGGGCATCAAAGAAGGCCGCGTTCCAGAAGCGCAGTGATCGCCAGATCGGCTGTTCTCTCAATACGTGATACAAATACTGTTTGTGCGGTCGAGAGGGTTGGGATGTCTGCGAATGGTTTTCCAGATAGAATGTGAAACACATATTCATAATAGTCTTCGCTGGAGTGAAGTCATCGGAATCGGAACATTCAAACAGGACTATTGCGAAATATTGGGCCAAACTGTAAAATGTCGTCTCTTTTACTCTTTTGTTGTTAACTCTCTATTAATATAATTAATTAAACGTTTTTTCAATAAAATATTAATCAATTTAGAAATCTATTGAATAGAATACCTGTTCATTGATATAGCGGGCGAACCATAGCCTTCCGAACTCTGTTCGACACATTTCCCCAAACTTTGCCTTTTCTTCTAAAGTGATTGCATTGCTATCAAACCAAATGTTTATTTATTGATAAGTAATAAGAATTTAATTGAATTCAGTTTTGTTTGATATCTATTATACTGTAAATGTAAATCAAGTTTACCTCTCATTGAATATTTTGGTGACAAACCATTTCATAAATAGTTTAGAGTCTCTGTACAACTCGTCGACCTGACTGTCAGTGCTGACACTCGAGACCGAAGATTTGTTGGACTGACGGGAATCACATCTCTTGCAGTTATCATCCTCTGCATCGGATGACTCCAAACTAGTGCTCTGACCACTTCCTATGCCTAAAGACTCAGTGGTTCTGTAGAACCTGAACGGGTCGTGAACTTCTAGATTCGGTAATTCTGAAACCGAAGTACAACTGCTTCCCATACTCTGTCCGCTGTCCAGGGTATCCAACGAGTCCAGAGACTGGCCTTTATTGCGATGAAGACTTTGATTTTGGTAATTGATTTCTGGCTGTCCGAACACAGACCTGTCCTTTGATCTTCTTGAGAAGGAAGCCGAGGAATTACTTGTGACCATTTTGTGGCCATTGGGTCCATCACAGACATTGTCCGCACTGTCAGTGAAGGCAACTTCAAAGCCTGCCTGAAGTGCGGCCTCTAATCGAGACGAGAGACCAGAGAAGAGATTGTCTTTGAATCCCCACAATCTCTCTGAGCCGAACAGACGCGGAGATGACTTTTCCTCCCAATCACTCTCAGACTTCACAGTATTAGACTTGTCTTCATCTTCGGCCGTAGTATTTGCCATATTTTAAAATTCGTTGTTCTGTTGTATTATTGATATATTTGTATTGACAGACAGTATAATCCAAATAATGACAAAATGAGGCGATTTTTTGACTTTGACGTCGATATTGCTTCCAATGTATCCGAACCGGCATTCAATCACTACATGTTTCCATCATTTCTCACTAAAGGCCTTCAATTCTGATTCAGTAGCTGTGCTGGCTTTGGGTGTCTCTCCAACTACTCATACTTTGTCGCCGGCAAATGAGTAGAGGAGTAACTGTGCACTCGAACTGTCAGAACTAGACAATTATAGATAATTTAATAATGTTTTTAATTTTTGTTTCCAATTATTATTTTTTATATCTTTCGTATAATCATTATAATAGAGAAGAACTGATGAACTGAAACGAAACACCTTTTGCTTAATATGATTACAAAAGCAAAAAATATATAATTAGGAATAAAACACGTAAAGCAGGTGTTTATCTATTCCTATAGTTATGTTATATTTGATTAAATATTTATGTCATAATAATTACGAAAATCTAACTGACATTGACTTGTCTTTCAATCTAATCTATGACCGAATTTATATAATAGTAAGCCTTTTATCATAAACAGCATCAGAATATATGACCGGAATATAAATGAGCGGAAGATTGATATAGTTTACTATAACTTACTTTCTTGAATGAGCTTCAAAACAGTTTGATGTCATCTAATGAAAGGCCAATTTAGAGCAGAAATAAATTTATTTTTATTGCTTTTATTTTCTATGAAAATTTGTTTTTATTAGAGTTGACTCGAACTCAAATACTGTAGTATTATATTGTATTCTGTTTTTACGCCGACTTACAGCTCACTCCCAGTGCTTTTGACGCATCAAAATGACGCTCGGCTTCAGTTATTCACAAAAATTTATTGATTTTTTCTCATTTATTCTGATAGTTGTTATGTAGTAAATGCGACCTATTTTTGGAGCCAGAATTCGGACGACATTGTGATATAACGATCGAAAATATCAATAAATATAAGTATTGTATTCTATAGAGAGTACAGAATAGGCTATTCTATGCTATTATTCTGTATAACAATTCTAAGCAATTATACAATTACTGTAATATTACTGCAGTTACTCACAGCTCATAAAACAGGTTGGAATCGGTCTTCCAGTAAATGTTTAATAACCAGAATCTCTTGTTTTCAACTAATGTTAAAACATTTGAGTTCTAAATATAAATGTTTTATAAGAGAGTAAAACAAATATTCAATGTTTTTATTATATATTTAGCTTTTATTTTGTTTTTGATTTTGAAAATATTTTAGTAATAAAATAGTTTTCAAAATATATTAAACAAATTTTATATCTATTAACAATATTTTTAGATTTTTCTGTTTATAATTAATTTGATTCTTAAAATATCTGTATATTTAATATCAAACGAATATTAAAACGAATTCAGATTTAAAAACATAAAAATTAATCTAAAATTCTGTTGAACTCTTCAAGAATCCAAATGAGCTCAGAATGTGTTTTCAGTTTGATTTTGTTCATCAATAAGTAGCAAATAATGATTAGAGATATTCAGATTAATTGTGATTATAATCAGGGTAACAATTTCTATACGCGATTTTGCGCTCAATTCATATGATTTAGTTTTAGACAAAAATCATTTATAATTTCTTTGATTCACATATATTCGCATTGATTTTCATGAATTGATTATCAAAATATGTTCTGTCTATGTTTTAAAGTTCAAATAAAAGCCTTTCATAAAACCGATCAATTCGTGAGACACTCGATGGCTATAACTCGGATCTGAGAGATGACTGTTAATAGTATTAGAGATAACTTTCTCTATTAATCGCAACATTTGTGTCCGATTATAGTCATATCTGTAAATCTGAGTTATAGCTGTCAGTCACTAATGGATTCAAATGTTCTTGTTTGAATTGTCTGACTTGAATGTATAATTACAGTACAGTTCAAACACAACAGACTTTTTATTCGGATATTATAAAAATTTTTATTTGAAAAAAATATATAAATCTAATGTATTATCCGAATGAATGAGTTTTATATTCTGGTTATTTGAGCGCAAAATTGGTTCATAATATGTTAGCCGTCTATTGAAAAATTGTATGATTTATATACAAAAAGAAATTTATTTTATTGTTGTTATTAATACTGTAAAACATTTCACCGAAAAAAAACCTATAAATAAATAACATTAAAAATAATACTCAAATATAATAATGTTTTCCTTATATAATATAATGTATATTACAGTGCAATCAAGTATTGCATTATTTGCTGCTTTGGACAGATTTGAATAGATTTTTAATATTAGTATATTTAGCACTTAATCGATCGGATTGACTGTCAATTATCCGGGTCAGGTCCATATTCACATGGAACCGCTTTGAACAGGAGCTGACATATCTTTGTTATGAAATCTATAGAAAATAATATATTAATAAAAATTGATTTTAAAATGACATAAATTTTTATATAACACTCACTGATTAGGTTAGGAAACCGTAGGTTGTATTTGACGAAAGGAATATAGAAAAGTATTCCGGATACTATGTATAGAGTCGCGTAAAGGTATTCTATCTGTGGCTTCTCTATGATCGGTGCGATTACCAGGTATATTGAAATGAAGAAAACTATGATTGGTATACTCAGGTGAACCTATGTTTCATAGAAAGATGTTTGGTATGAATGCTATGAAAAACAATATTAAAGCAAAGAATAATATGATTTCAAATGTTTTCAATTGTTGTCTCATATTTTTAACTCCGCTTCCGTGGGAAAAGAGGAGTATATAGTTTTGTCAACTATTTGTTGCAGAGATAGTTGGTGTCTTTAACTGGAAATCTATTTTCAGGCTCATTCTTATATTTTCAGACAACTCTTGTGTTTATCAATTGAAAACTATACTACTATAACAGTATTTGGCCTTTATTCTTTTTGATTGAATTGAGGACAACACTTATGCTTAATAGTGTCGGTCTCTCTGTTGAACTAGTTTTCAATTCATTCAATTATTAGTCGATTGAAATGAATGCCATAAATACAAAAACAAAAGAAAATGAAATGCATTAATATTTGGACTCACTTTATAAGGCCGTGACTTATCCTTATAGGGGGATTTGTAGCGCAATATAATCAGGGACAACATGGTCGCCCCGTAGAAAAGCCATGCCGTGAAACTGAAAAAGTCTATTAAACTCTCAATATTTCCTGGAATTACCAGTAATACTGATGTGAATCCAAAATTAAATAATTATTATTAGAGTTATTATTAATTTCTTTTATCAAACATTAGATTAAATATTAATATTTGATTATTTACTCGAAAGGAATGCATTGAATATGAGAGCTGGAGATGGAGTATAGCGATGCATATCGACATACGAGAGCACATCTATCAGATGACCCTCTCGGGCCGCAGCGAAGGCCAACCTATTAGTCATTAGAGTAATTGAGAAAATAATTTATATAAATATTAATAAATCGATGCAAACCTTCCGCTCGTAAAACACGAACCATTTCCCGCACCGAATGAGGAAAGAGCTACAGATATTGGCATTATTATAGCGGCGACTCCGAGCACATGAGAACCCCAGGTCTGTTGGAATTTCCAGATTTAATGGAAAGAATATTGAATAGAGTTAACCGAATAATACCACTGCGACTGCATCTGAAGCCAGAATCTCGTCGGTAGTCATCACAGTCTGAGTCAAACAATTAAGCATTTTATTTAATTGGACTCAAATTCTGTTAATAATTAATATAATTCTCATACCATATATGAAATATTAACCAGGACATAGCAAATGGTAACCATAGGAATGCCGCATATAATGGCCAGGGGCAAGTTTCTGATTGAAGACAGAAAGTTGTGAATACAGTGTTGAAACTAATCACTTGTGTGTCAGTCTATTATTTAATCAGGGTTCGTCTGTCTGATCACTTCTAATCTTCTAATTATACAGGTCTATCTATCTGAAACTTGATCCATGTCAGCTCCAGTTCTATTTTAGGCTTATTTTGCAGTTTCACTCATTGAATGACAAAAAGTATTATTATATATAAAATAGATTATAAAGGAATCCAATTAATACCGATCGTTCAGATAAGTCACACATTTCTAAATTGAACTTCACTTGCATTGACTACAGAACTAATCTTCGCTAATAATCCCCTGAATTACATCATTTCAGTTGAGTTTTAGTGATTGATATTTTAATTATAACCAGTAATACCTGAATGGATCGATAAGTTCTTCCGTCACATAATTAAGATTATTCCTAAATATAAATAAATAAATAACATAGATTAGTTTTAAATAAATCAGAGGTGTCAAAGGGTTGTGTAGTATTGCAGGAGTCAAGTGGTCTGAATTGGGGTCAAAGAAAATGCGATTATATTGTGACAAATGTTTGCGTTAATTGAATTCAATTAGATTTGGATTTCAATACAAATTCAATCAAACGATTAGCCGAAAGAACGGGCATTAAAGCACAGACTATTAGACTGTTAAGGAATGCCAGTTCAGAATCTCCGGATAAGCTAATATAGCCTAGGTCAAATTGCGAGTCAATAAGTTAAATACCAGCCGTCGTAAGCCCAGAGTCCGCTGTAGAAAGAGGTGGCGATGTCTGAGAGCGAGTATTTCGATCCTTGAAAGCCCTTGGATATAAGTTTGGTCTTTCCCTGAAATAATTGAGCGAACCCTCCGATCACTATAATGACGATCGCCAGCAGTTTGGCGGCAGTGAAGACGTTCTGAGTACTGGTCGCTAAGTTAACGCTATAGCAGTTCACATAAGTTATGGTAACTGTAAAGTCAATGAAAGGCTATTATATAATGCGAACTGTTTTCAAACGTACCGCTAATTTAAGACGATTTAAGTCGAATCAACACAACAGTCAAACCAACTCTTTGATGGATTGAGTGCTGCATTAAATTCAATTCAATGGTTAACAACATTAGAGACAATACATACCAATAAAAAACATTGTTATGACTTTGATTACCGATGCGTTCGGTGTACAGCCCAGGAAGAAGGGCTGCACCACATACTCGCTCAGTGTCATACAGATGATGGCTAACATGGCTGGCTTTAAAACGAACACTGAGATCCATGAGAATAGAAAGGCTAACAGTCCTCCGAATGACTCGAGAATATAGGAATATTCAGCACCAGATTTGGTGATCAGAGTTCCCAACTCTGCATAACATAATGCGCCTACAAATACATGTATTGTCTCTATGAATACATACAGTGCTTTCAATGGTAGACAAATTCAAACGGACCCAAAAGTGATATCAGACCAGAACCGGTCCATATGACTAAACTCAAGCCCACAGACCCAGACCTTTCCAGAACTCCTTTTGGTGACACAAATATACCGCTTCCTATTGAGTGCAAGAATTGATGAAAAATTTTAATATAAGTATAATTAAAGTATAATATAATTAAATTTTATTACATATTCTTATTTGTGGTTCAATTTAATGTACAGTATATACAGGTCTGATATAATCGTTAAAATCTTCTGCTTTTATTCACTAACTTATTATACAATTTGAAAGATTTTTTTAGGTTTTATTACTTGTGAAAACAAGATCTTAATTTTATAGCTAACTTAATTAGCCGGGTATATACTGTAGTACTCTATGTCCTTTTTAATGTTTCAATAGGATTATTGAATTACTTAATGACTCTATTCTTCATATTCCTTATCAAATGTAACTTTATTTCATTGAAGTTGTATTCAATTCCTGAATCTCTGAATCCAATTCATGCGATTTGAATATTTTTTTTTATAAGAAATGTCTGAATATTTGAATGTAATTAAGAATTTTAGAAAAGATTTTTGTTTATATGATAGAGCAATAGATCGGATATAATAATAGAGCTGTTAATGCATTCTATAAATAGATTGCTTTATAAGGAAATCAAAATAAGATTTCGAAATAAAAAGCATTGAATTGTGAGAAAACGAGCGAACAATACATCTGTTGGTGAGACTAAACAAAATTGTTTTACAGTTCAAGCAATTCATACCAATCATTGTGCCGACAATAAGCGCAGTACCACTTATGAGACCCACTCTCCTCTTGAGGCCGACAATGGATATGTTTCCCTCCGATATATTCCTGATCTTCGCATTCATATCACTATTCCCTTCGAAGAGTCGCTGAACTATTCCGCCATTAGTTGTCACTGGAATCGGTGTTCGAGTGGTTGTATCAATAAAAGTATTGCTATTTTATTCTAATCAATCAAATTATATATTACTAATGGCTTCTGAGTCGTGCACCGATAGCTTCTTCTTCTTTTTCTGAGACATCTCTTCTAATAATATGTGAATCACTCACGCAATGCAATCACTCTCTCATTCACTCTTGTGTTGAATGAATAGAGAACTCGAACTTCTACTGAAAAATATATAAAAAGATCTCATTTTACTATTTATTCATTAATTTAGTTAATCAATACATATTCAGATCCATCGATCAAAGAGTCACTCAAACTGTAAGAGAGGCTAAATATGACTTAGTTTTGACGACAATTTGTTATAATATTGTATACAATAAATAAAATCTTATATTATATAAGTGTAGAGAGTATTGGATCCAAAAGTAATCTATTAGTTGTTGTTAATGTCTTGTCTGCACTACTTCTTCATTGATTCACATATCGAAGTAGACGTTTAAAAATCAATTTCATTTCATCCATGTACAGTACAAACCACTGACACGGGGGGTATGACATACAATGTATTTTTTCGCTTTTTTAAGTAAACAGTGTTTTAAATGTATGAGAATTAATCACAATTTCGTATTTAACTTAGTTTTCATTTGTTTATATAGGCTTCATATGACGTGGGGGACATTTCTCTTTGATTGAAGAGATATTATTAAATATGAACTTATTCTGTAATACTATTCAATCGATTCTATTCAGATATAAGTGTTCTTATGTTAGACTAAAACCTCTTTATAATATAGAATAATATATTGTATTGAATATTAAATTTTATGATTTCTTGTAAAAATCGATACAAAACTCAAACAAAAATCTGTCGCTTGATTTTTTATATACCAAGATGTGTTCAGAAAATGTTAATGGTTGCTTATGTTAAAAGTGCTCTTTCAAACTGTTAACTGTTAATCAATAATTCAACAGTGTCATCTGAACTTATCAATATCGTTTTATCATAGATATGCCTCACGATATACCAAGTTCATAGCAGTATAAGCGAACTATTAGTCTACCCGTCACTTGACTATCATATTCTAATCATTAGAATCTAATATTTTAAGTCAACCATTTTTGTAGCTAAATCTGAAATGGGCTGAGCCGGGCACCTATTCCGGGCACTTATTCACTCGGAGACTGAATGCCAAACAATCAATGAAAATGATTAAACATTTATTCCAAATGCTATTAATTATTATAAAATCGTTAGCATTGGAATCTATAAATATTAGGATTAACCTTGATCAAAAATTAACATGATACTATTTTAAAATAGTAATATTAATAAAGTGACAGTTCATTACCAAATATTAATAGTAAAAATAGTGAATAGTTGCCAGAATGAGCAGACTTTAAAAGTTGTCGCACATTCGGATATATGACGGAAATGTAGGAAAAATATATTTCAAAAATTTAGATGAATTCTCGTCTGAATTATGAATATTTAAATGAATTCCGGTCTGAATTCTGAATATTGTTTATAAGAATTTTGTTGTGAATAGATTTATTTGTTTAAACTAGCATTTTATCATTTTACTATTATATCAACCTGGTTCATTGTAGGCATACTAATCTTATTCATGATATGCTCAAGTTAAGTTAACTATTCGTTATAATTCAAGTTAAACTTTTTTCTTTTTTAATAAAAATCTTAATTACTTTTTTAATTAATGGGAGTACTTAGGCAGTTCATTTGAACTTGGACTTCCTCTTTAACCTGAACATTCAATGTCTAGACTAATGTCGAGTGAATAGAAAATAAAGCGGAATAATGTACAACAGATTTATTGGATAAACAACAGAAAACAATTGAATTTATGAACAGCAATAAAGTGTTGAAAATGTTTTACATTTATTACTTCGAATAAAAAAATTGTTTTTCATAACAAGAATATCAATAATTGATGACAAGTATAATCAACGCACAGATAGGACTGGCATTATGTGAATAATGAAATTAAAAGAATACACAAAAAGAAGTTTAGAATTAGATTCAGATAATAGAGTGAAATATTGAACTGAAGCCAAAAGTTGGAGAGAGTTGGGATCGAAAATGTCTTAGACTTAGAGTACTTTAAAGTATGGATAGAATATCACAAATAATTTCTACAATTCTTTGGGAAGACTTCAAAACTCTCTTATATTTCAAACTAAAACTCAATATTCGCTAGACTTAAGTGAATCCAAATTTATGGTAAAGTTTTGTTACACTGAATATGAAAACGTGTCGAAAGTAAAGACAATTTTCTAACTATTTTTTTTTGAACTAATCTCTACAATACGATAAACAAGATTAATTGCGTTTCACTTTTGATCACCTACTAAAGTTTATTTAGCAGATTATTAATATAATATTATTATTTATATTTCAAACACAATTATCGGCTTATTTTCAAACGCATTATAATTACTAAAAACAAATAATAATAAAAATAACCGAAACATAATTTTTACTATAAATCATACGATATTTTATGAATTTATTTATTCATGAATTGTAACGATTATTGTTATAGAAAAAGCTTAATATTTTAATAATATTAGTGACCATACGATTGAATCGCTTCTGATTTATGGCATCAGTTTATATTATCAATTATATTAACAAGCAACTTAATTATTTGTTACCAAAATTAATCCGAACCAATCAAATAGTTGTCAAAAATCTTGATAATAATCCTGAAAAAATAGTGTATGTTGCATGAGCATGTTGATCAATTACAAAACGAGCATGTTGCAATTTGAATATAAGCAGTGTCAATTGTTAACAGAGTTTTAGGAATGAAAATATTTATTATTTGATTGTAATTCACATACAATTAATTAATAGTTTTTTATTGGTTTTGATTATGAAATATAATTGAAAAGCAATTAATTATAGGAAAGGATAGGAAAGGATATGATTTCATAACGACTTACCGCTAACTGAGTGATGAAATAATTGAAAATATTTCGATATATTAATGAGTTTTGTGTGTAATACAAGTCTACTACTGATAGCAGTAAAGAGTGAGTCTATTATATAATGGTTTAATTGATTTCCGTTCGTTAATAGCCAAACAAATAGTATTCAGATCAGCAGAACTGATAAAACACGTGAATTATTAAAGCGATGCCAAAGGATTGGCCTTAAGTTGAAAACGTTGTTATGTTTAGTGGATTTGTGTTCATTCAGACCTGTATTCCATTTGCTTGAACTACTGCTAAATCAGTAGCGATAGTAGAGATGCTATTGTAGAGCACATCACTTGTCAGTCATGCGCGCATCCCATCCCTCACAGCCTTCCCTTATACTGCTCTCAACGAGCGCTCCATAATTGGGTTATACGACTACTACTGTAGTAATAGTTATACAGTCAGTACTTATTGACATGCATTCACTGTACAGTAAATTACATTCAGTTTTGAAAAACTTAACAAAACTCGCGAATCCATACATCCATAGCAGCCGTGCATTGATTGCACACATATTAATCACTCTAAAGGTGTGTTTACCACAACTTATAACAAGCTGTGACTCAAAACTATTCCTATCGATTCTGTCTATCATTTGAACGCAAAACACAACAAATTACAAAAATGTGACAGAAATTCGATAAAAATAAGGAGTTTTTCAGTAAACAAAAGACTCAAATATTATAATATTTACTATAATTTAAGTTATATTTTATTGATTGACACAATTCAAGAATATTCTGGATTAGATTTTTATTGTTAATGACTAGAATGTAGAATAAATATAATATAAATTAATAGTTATTATTGAGTAAAACAGAATAGAGTAAACATCGAATAAAAAGCAACTACCTTAATTTATTTCAAGGTTATTTCAAAATGACCTGTCGTGATTTCAAATGTAATTAAGACTAAGCAATGTATCGTTCATTTGTGCTATCATTTGAATTGTATAAATAGAATCCGAATTAGTTTGTTATGAATTGGTTATGAATTGGTTGACTCACTTGTAAGTGAAGCAGACTCTGAAAAGCTCGTCTGTTCCTGATTTTCTTGTCTTGGTCTTGGACAGGAACGGGACAGGAAAAGAAAAATGTTAGTTTCTATAGGGATAAACAAGACCCGGCAGGAACAGGCAGGACGGGACGATAAATTGGCCTTCTAGACCAGGACAGGACTTGACTTTGACCGGACACGACGGGAAGGGATTGAATTTTGTGTGTCTTTTCAGAGTCTAAAGTAAATGCATTGAAATAATTGATATGTTTTGGCAATAAATATAAACATAAATACATTAATCGTCAGAATTGTGTAAAAATGAATAAAACAAACGGAGATTCAAATGAGAAATCTTTGGTCCAGAAGTGCTTTTCTGATCAAATTCTTTCGACTTATATTCAAATATAGTTTTCTAATGCACTGAAAAACAAAAATATTATAAACAATACAATAAATCAAATATTTTTCGAATTGAATCCAAAAACAAATTCAATAAATTCTTGAGTTTTTCTTACCTTCGATACGATATAAGTAAAAATTGCAGAACAGGTGAAGCTCTGGAACCAAAGGTCTGTTACCAAAAACAACATCATTTCAAACGACAAAAGTGTAAACTCTATGCCATAGAAGAGAATCGCTTCGAATGAGTGGCCGTTATCTGCAATCAAAGCACTCATTAATTAAGTATTCAATTGAAGCGATGGTTGGATTGCATGAGAAATACCGCTAAAGAAGAAGCCTTTGTCTCGAGTGTCGACGAACTCGACGTCTAGTATCGACTCGAGAGTAGACTTTTCGCGAACCATATAATTAACGTCTTTGAAGTTGTGTTCAATAAAACCGATCAGAAATTTATTGATCATTAGATACGTCGGAATCAGTTTCTCTTTGTCTACTTTGGATAAGTGTGCGCCAAATGAACGCATTCTTTCACTTATTTTGCCAAAACCGGACAAATTGGACCGAACTCTCTGGTAGTGCTCAGAGATGGCCGCCGGGAGACACATCTCGAACGTCTGGTGATCTGAATTGGGTAATAGACCTCTTTTGGAACACAAGTCCTTATCGAGAGTTAAATGATTTTAATTAATATTTTGACAAATATTTAAATATAAGAACTGTTATTACATTCTCCTCCCGTTCCAGAAGTTCATACATTTCCAACATATTTACGTCACTCTTGCCATTGGCGGCCAACCCATGTATGTAATACCCGTATCGTTTGTAAAGCATTGCAAACAGACTTATCTAAAAATAATAAAATATTTGATTTTATAGTCAATTATGACTTAATTTAAATGAATTAAAGTTCGATTACATTACAAACTGAACACAAATCGACGAATTGATGCAAATTATTGTTTATAAAGCTTTCGTAAATGAGTTTATTGAACGCTATGTTAATGAATGCCAGAAAGCCATATACCAGTGCACCGATCGCTAGTCTGCATGTCGTGCTCTGTGGGACATAACGATGACTTTCATCGGCAATCAGAGTGTTGTGCGGATCAGCATCGGCTAAAGTAGCGAATCTGAAGCCCTATTGTTATGAATAAATCAATACTCGGATCATATGATTCATATCATATGCTTTCGATTCTCATTAGTAATGAGTCATTACTTACATCTAATATAAGAATCACAAGCAGTATATGAACACTCAAACTGAGCCGTCTTTGTCCGCACAGTTCCATCCATTCGTTGGCCACGAAATTAGATCTCCAAACGGTTACGTTCGGGAACTCCATCGATGGCTTGGGTGAGGGGGACGTAACGGAACCGGAGATACTAAGACGTGAACCGGAATTGGGTTTGTTTTGTCTGTCAGTTATCAACTTATCTTCACTTTCATTATCATTCAGAGTGGACGCAGACTTCGGTCGCGTAATGGCAACCATAGAAGCCGTGTCTCTCTTCTTAGGTCTTTCCCAGTCTATGAAGAATATATCGATTGTCGAGATAACCAGTAGTTTGTAAAACAAATGAATAGCTTTGAGTATAAACGCAATTATTATGTATATAACGGATGAGATTTCCTGATCTCTGGTCAATAGCAAAGTGTGAATCACTGATTGGTTTTTGAACATTAAAAACATATTAATCGCAGAAAATATATTGACAACAAAAAAGACGATTGAAATCATAGAAATCGTATTCATTATGAATTCGGTTAATATAAAGAAGTCAATGGCTGTCTTGCCATTCCGTTTGGCCCAACACCAGGTCCTGAAGATGGCCCACAAGACGGCTGCACAACAGAGAACACTGATTGTGATCGACATATCTCTCTGTGTCCTCCAGTCGTCCATCGAATAAGTTATAGAGAAATCGATTTCTATTTCTCTATTCATTTCATAATCACTTAAATAAATGTTTTCGTATTCAATAGTAATCAGTGGCGGATATATAGATCCGGTTCCGTCCTGTTTGCGCAGTCGGACTTCTATTTGAATGGATTTAGCAATTCGTATGAACTTAGGCTCAATTCTGTTGACATCGGATTTCGATTCATCCGAAGACTTCTCAATCCCAGCGATCGTATCAATCAAATAGAATCTTCGGCTCAACACAACTGAATGCAATTCTTCACTCGTGTCGTACTCATTGATACCGTAGTTCACGGGTCGATAGTTTCGCTTAAGGTTTTTGATTAGGACAGGGATTGGATATAAAGTTATTTCGTTGTTATTGTCGTTCTTGAGATATAATTCAAAGAATATATTTTTCTGCTCATAATTATTCCACAACTCTCTGGCCGTTCGGACACAGGTTTGCCTGAAATTAGTATTGAATACAAATCCACTTTTACTGCTTTTCTCATTTTCATAGCACAGCTGTATTTCTCGGGTCGTCAGGTCTGAGAGACTGTTTAGCTGACCATTGATTGCAAACCTGGAAGCAATGAATTCTAACCTGTCATCGATTTTGAAACGATTCGGGACATTGTTTTGCAGTAATTCGTTCTTATAATAGCCCTTATAATAGATCTCCAGATTTATGGGCAAAGAATTCAAAAGTATTTTACAAACATTTGAGTCAATACTCGTGTCATCAGAATAGGAGTAATGATATAAAACGCAAAGATTGGCCAACAGTTGACAAGCGGTTCGGTTGAACTCGTATTTGCAGTTATAAACCGCAGCTCTGGAGCGCCGGTAGAAGTAGTCGGAAATGAATCGTTTGTTCTCCAAATCAATCATTGAAAGTGAGTTCAGATTGTCTTTTCTGATCACCTGTTTCTCCGGTAAACACATTCCGTCCTCCTCTATGTGCGTCTTCTCCGGACACAGGCATTCGTCCGACGCTTTAATATAGGACTGATGACAGGGTTGGCACGACTTGCCATCACTGGTGACAGTGAAGTGTTTGTGACACTTAAAGCACTTCAAATCCATTACCTTTTCATTGCTTTTATCAACACTTTCGACCAAATGATGTCCTATAGGACATCGACACACATCCCGACTCTCATTGTCTGCACTGTTGCTTATATTGGATGAACAATAAGCGCATTGAAAGCCATTCATTGGCTTCGCATCGGACGGACACTCAATCGTATCGTTAATACAATAAAGTCTTCCGTTCGTAGACTTTGCAAAGTCCTGATGAAAGCCGTGCCGACAAACACATGACTGGCCATCAGTGGACTTGACCTGAACTTTGATCTGATGTATGTATTCATTGTAGTAAACGAGTGGCGAAACACAAGACTCGCAAACCATTAGATTTGTATTAAAAAACTCGCTTTGAGTGCAGTTCTCGGCTGTTATGTAGGGCTTCACTGAATTGGTTCTGATTGTCGACAATATTGATATCAAGATTGAGAACAATAAGACTATTCTTATGACTAGAATTTGTTTCATGGCTTCAGAACTAATAAAATATCTTTAAATTATTTAAATTATATTACATTTAAAATGCTTTCAAATCTTCACAAAAAAAATGAGAAAAGTTTTGTTTGTTTTGAATACAAAGCGCTCTTTAAATGGTTTCTATGGAAACCTTAAATTTAAAGCCCTTTTCGTTTAAAAGTTTTTATGCAATGATTGAACAGATGTTTGTTTATAAACATTCACTCTTTGCTAACGTAATGTGTGATTGAGTTTGAATTTTAAATTGAATTTTGAAATTGAATTTTAATTTAATTATTAAATGTGTTTAAACAAAAATGTTTTACAAATATATTGATTACATGTATTGATGTATAGAATAATTAATACAAACCAATGGCGGGTCTATTACCCGAAACAGACAGTGAGGATGAGTTGCCGAACGGGTATTGAATTCAGTTTTGAATTAATGATCGATTCAATCAATTAAGTCATTAATTAAAGACTTGTTTCCTATGAATAGTTGGGAACAAAGGCTGACATTAGAGGGAAAAGTATATTACGCTAAGTATTGATACAAACATTCAGTTTTAGAGCCATTAGTAATGATAAGTAAACCGATTGCAGTCATCAGCAGAAGAGCACTCAATGGACACATCCATTGACCGGCAGAACCAAACGAGTGACAGGAGAACTGCCCTTTGGTCTGACCTATCATTTTTTGTCTTATCTGTCCATTCAATCCCTTGTAATATAATCTCTATATAAAGGTTGGGAACGACAGATCCTCGAAGACGGCACAGTCATATATGTCGAGTGAGAGGATCAGTAGTCTATGGGTCAAAGAGTTTATTCTAATAACTGATCCTCTGTTTCAGCCACGAGACCAAAAAGACAACTTATATCGATCCGAGACTCGCGTTCGCCGTAGAGGACAGGGATGGGGCAGACATTGTCCAGAGATTTGACGGCTCGAGTACAGCAGCACAAGTACTGCACGGACGCGATCTGACCGGAAAAGTGGTGGTCATTACGGGCGCCAATTGTGGGTTAGGTTTGGAAACTACAAAAGCACTGGTATCTCAAGGCGCACATGTCATACTCGCCTGTCGTCACATCGATAAGGGCTTGAAAGCGATTGAAGACATTCAGAAATCTTTGGTTACATTTCTATAGTTTTGAGTAAATTGTTTGTAATCCTAACCCAAATCTGATTCTCTGTTCAGACAATAAAGTCACCGAAAGTGCAAACAATTGAATGCGATTTAGAGAGTCTTCAAAGTGTTCGCCATTTTGTCCAACAGTTTCTGGCGCTTCAACTGTAAGGCATTTGAATGGGTTTTGATTTACTAAACATTATTATTGATTCAAATCTGTTCCGTCAGACCTCTCCATATCCTTATCCTAAACGCCGGTTCAATGCTTTTACCGCATAGTCGGACAGTGGACTGCATTGAGACCACATTCCAAGCCAACCATTTATCGCATTTCTATTTAACAAATCTATTGCAACAAAAACTAATCGACTCCTCGCCGGCCCGAGTGGTTGTCCTTTCATCGGAAAGTCATCGGTTCAGTACAATGAGTATCGAAACCCTGAGTGAGGACTGGGTTTCGCCTTCGGCTCAGAATTTCGTGTCAATGATGGCCTACAATGACTCGAAGTTATCGAATATTCTCTTTTCAAATGAACTGAATCGTCGACTTTCGAGCTCTGGTGTCGTCAGTAATGCCTGTCATCCGGGAAACATGATAAGCACCGGCCTATCGCGCAACTGGTGGCTTATGAGGCTTTTATTCGCTTTCGTCAGACCTTTCACCAAATCTTTGGTAAGGATTGCAATTATTTTTCATTTATTGCTCTATTAGTCGACACTATTGTTAACCCAATCGACGATAACTTATTAACACTTTATGTCCTGCGCTATCATATTGTGGGTAATCTCTGATTCCATCCCATTCCTGCTCTGTCTATATTAATTATATGCTATCGAATAGTATGCATTTCATTTCCAAAATCCCTGGTCATATCGAGTGCAATTATTAAGCATGCAATTTGAGCCTTGCACACCCATCTCTGTCCAGCGCAACCTTCTTGATTCTATTTGATCCAACCCACCCGAACACCAAGGTTTTCCGAATACGTTGTTTGAGACAGTTTCGTGATCTGTGTACTGCCACCCGAACGCATGAAATGGTCTGGAATTGGAGTAATTCAGAGCCTATCCTAAAACAGCTAATATTTACGAATCAGTCTTATGTTATTCGTTGAACACTTGGTGTCACTCTATTTCACTACTCCTTATCCATAAGTTAGAGCCGATTCTTGTTTTTCTTTCTAACCTAACGGTTGTCTATGTCTTCCGACACTTTTGAGTTTCATATTACCAATGTTTACAATGACTATGACTATGATCAGGGTGATACTTACATCACAGCTCGTCTGCTTTGCTTACCATCCAAGAGCTTCTATCTCTTAGTCAGAAGATATGACAAAATGCAAATCATATATAGTATTATTAATAAATTATTTTTTCAACAATTTATTTGTAAACAAATTTAAGGTTAAGACATACTTTAAACAAGTTCACAGGTTTCATATAAATGAGCAACATTGTTTTATAACAAGCTAGCTATATTAGACTTGTAATTTGCGTTTGGCTCAGAGGCCAAGGAAAACATCGATTATATTAATTGTGGCTAATATTCAATAATATTTTATTTAACGATTGCTCTTAAATACATACTTAAGGTTTAGATAAACAATATTTTTTGTCAAAACAAATCTTATATTAGAGTTAATACAAATTACAAGTCTGTATAAGAACTTTCTAAAAATAAACTTTGAGCTCAAGGCTCAGACCAGAGTATGAAATGAAATCGAGAATAAATATTTTCTTTGAATCGATTTGAGTCGGGTCAATTATATGTTTGTCGATTGGTATCAAATCAAAAGTAATTAATATTAAAATAATCTAAAATTAGCATCGGATACAATAACTTAGTTATCAAATAAAAAAAAAATTCAAAACAAAATTTTAAAATAGAGTTGAATATAGACTACAGTATTATATGTCCAGACATTTGTTTAGATTATTTGTGCTGGCTTTCAATTTTAATCAGTTAAACATCCTTTGATTTTCTTCATCAAATAGTGTTTAGTCTTTTCATATTAGATGTCATTTCTTACTATTAATCAATAGTCCAATACAAATGTTGCTCTTAGTGTATACACAATTTTAAAACTATAAAGATGCTTTTGATGAATTGCTATATATTAAGGGTATATTAAGAGGAACGGTATTATGGTGTACCCAGTCTTTATACTGTACCTAAAGTCAATTATGAGGTCGAGGTCAGAGATAGGCAATGGGTCCGACGACAGGGGGGGTAGCCAAAAATTTGGCCAAAAGGGGTGCAATGAATCAATTTTTTTCGCCCAAAAGGGCCCCATTTTCGAGTTTTTCCGCAAAATCTTCCAAAATCAGAGGGGGGTCAGCCTCAGCCAAAATCCTAGGGGGGTTAACACCCCTCTACCCCCTATTGCCTATCTCTGGTCGAGGTATTAAATCTAAACATTTTAACGATTTTTAATTAAATTTTTGCTAAATTGCGCTAAAATTTACTTCAATTGCTTGAAATCTGTTAAAACGGATGAATTTTATCTGCACTTGATTTCCGATTTTTCTCAAATATTGTAACTTAAGTCACATATAATTCACATTAAATTAAGTTAATATAAAATCTTAATTCAGGTCTTATTTTCAATTACCATAAGTTATGTTTAAAAATTGATTTTCAATTCAATACCGAACCACAATTTGATCCACTATTCAGGCACAGGGAGCAGCAACAACAGTATATTGCGCTACTGCACAGGAACTGGAAGGAGTCGGTGGTCTATACTTTAATAACTGTTGTCAGTGTTTGCCATCAAAAGTGGCCCAGGACAAGAATCTATCGGCTTCTCTGTGGCTCTTAAGCGAGAAAATGATTGAAAACGCTATCAAACGATTCGACTCTTAATAATTGATTGACTGATCGATTGTTAAGCATTGGATTTAACTTTTATTCGCCATTCGTTCCTATATATTGTGTTTAATATTTTTTATTTAACTTATATTTTCTCGAAAACAAAATATTTTTCAAATAAAAAACTTTTTTCGTATCGGTATTTAAGCCGTTATTTGGCGTTTTAGAACACAATAACTGTATGGCTATAGACGAGCGCACAGTTAGTTGACTTTCAAAATGTGATTTATAGTCTAACTGCGACCTGACTCGTGTCAAGCCTTACAGTTCAGTCAATATATCTTTTTAGTTGGAAAACAGCTTTCCTTCTGCTTAAACGGCGTCCAAAACAAAGATTACCTAAACTTCTATAAAATAGTTTTCAATAATTTTTTTATTCTATTATTTTTTCCTTTACTTACTTACAGCTAATGTTAGCAATAGGTCCCGATTTTTTGGCTCAGGAACGCAGCTATTTATCTGAAACCTGATATTTATTTAAGTAAAATACTAATCATTTTTTGTGTCAAAATTTTATGTCTAATATTTGTTGGCATTATTCGTATTCGAGTCTAAAATTAATTAATTATTTAAATTGTTAATCAACTCAATTGCATATCAAGTAACCAAAGATTTATTAATTATTAGATGAATACAACGTTTGTCGCTCTTCTGTTTTATTGCTAGTGTTTAATGTGTTTTTAAAAATTTAGTTTCCAGAACCTAATTAGACAAAAAATAATGAATTAGTGATTAATTGTTAAATATTAAGTGAATTTTGTAGTAGACTTACAGTAGAGTGAAGTAGTGGTGGAAGAAAGTAGTGAACGAAAGCTGATTTACTCTAAGATTGGAGTCTTTTATTGCCTTATTTAGAGTACAGACAAAAATTATAGTCTGTGAATAGTCATTAATCATTAAGCGGATTAAAAAACTTAGAAATTTCGATCAATTTTTAATCCTTTTTATCAGATTTTGAGAAATAATCTCTTATTACAAGTCATATAAACTCCAAATAATAGTTTAGTTTTAGTCGTATTGTTGTGTTTGTGTAGTGAAAGCATGTCTTCATTCGCAATATTGTGTTTTGTTTTAATAAATAAATTAATTGCAAATAAATATAAAATTAAACATTAATTCAGTTTATTTGTAAAAAATGTTTAATTTAATGTTAATAATTGGTTGATAATTATGAATATTATAACACAATAATGCAAATGAAGACATGCTTTCACTACACAGTCTAAACAAAGAGAATGCTAATAAACAGATTCAAAAATTGATTGCAATTATAATCCTCTCATATAATCCTTATGACTCTCGTTCATACATAGACTTTCTTCGCATACTGTACACAATTTTAGTCCAAGTAGAAAATACACACACGGTTCATTTCAGAGTTCATTATTAATTTGTTGTTTTTTCAAATTACTTGATTTTGTTTTATTAGCCCTAATCTACTAAAAGCCTTACCTCCCGACTCCCTCTTCGTAGTTAAGTTCAATACTTTTAAACACAACTTTCGCAGTCAGTCTATGTAGGACATATACATATATTGTGTAAAGAGTGGCATTAAATAGTGACCCAGAGCAAGTGCAAGGTTTAGAATTATTGGTTCAAGTGATGTGAGCAGGGCTATTTTGAAAATGAAGCTCTGAATGCAAGTAATTACATATTGATTGCAGAATTGTGTCAATTAGTTAAAATTGATTCATGCATTTCATATACCGGCACAATCAGAAGAGCATAAAATTCTGGATATTTTATACGATTGTCTCTCAATATAGTGCAGATTTTTTGTCAAGTTTGTCTCAATTTGATTCCAAGAATGAATTTCAATATTCTGTGTATATTATTTTCACTGAATATTTCAATCATTGAATTCAAGTTTTTGAGAGCATTCAAAAATGTATTACAATTTTTATACGATAAATACTACTTTTGCTAAGATTGTACGGCTGTTAATAAATTGATATCATTGCTTACCTGTTGGCCAACGACTATCATCTTCGGTAACCATATCGACGCCATTGTAAAGATTGTAAGCGAATTCATCGGTATTGTTGGACAGTGGGTACCGACCACTCATACCACTGATGACAATGTCGTTTTCAGACATTTTCAGATAAAAACTATTTGCCTCTAATTGAGTAAAAGTTCTATTGAATATATTTTTGAGAATAACTTCAGTTTAAATAAAAATATTCTTCAAAATGCTTGACTCGAAGTGAATCTGTTTGTCTGAAAGCCTTGTTTATATGCAAAAGGAAACGGTTTTTACTTAATTTTATTGTTGAATACGAGTAAATAATTTTAAAATTATCAATAAATATATGTTTAACATAAATGACTAATAATTTATTTCCAGGATTTTGAAGAAGTTTTAAATCAATTAATATTTATGACTGGGATGTGTCCAGCAATGAGTCTGTCTTATATACGCAGCTGAAATGCTTTGAAAATGAAGATCTTTTGTTTTAACATTGTTAACCACTGTTAATCATACAAACTGTGATGGGTGCCGCAATCAAATTTGATATTTGTGCACAAACCCAGATTCTATTCATTAGAAATTCAAACTAAATCTCAGTCTTCAATAGAAAACAGGGATGTTCAAATTGGACAAAACATGCACAAAATTACAGAATAAACATTGCACATTAAGAGCTGCGATAAAAGGTGACCATGAACAAAATTTCAAAAATTTATTGAAAGACCATTTGGCCATCCTAAAACTTGTGGTTATTCTATAAGCGATGATTTTTATTCTGTTCTGAGTCTAAGCAGGAAATTATGATTTTCTTAGAAACAGATTTTAATATTCATAGATAATGTGATCTAACAATATGTTTATGCAATCAATACTTGTTTATGAAAATCATGACAAACTTTTGTGACGACTCATAGGTCACGAACTTATGTCAATGTTTTACTCTATATAAATTGCATTTAAGGTATTTTTTCTTTATTTTATGTCCGAGGCCGAAGGAACAGACTATTCGCGATGAGAGAACAGAGTTGTCGTTTTCTTTTATTAATTTGTTTTAACAAAAATGAATTAAAAATTTTTGAAAATTATGAAATGCGGGATATCTAAGATGAAATATTATAACTGATATAATCTATAATATATTGACAGAATTTTTATTTTGTACTTGCTAAGTACATGTAGAAGTTTGGAGATTTATCGAATGTTTTTATTCATGCATAATCAATTACCGGTATTTATTGCAACGGGATATTCGAATGAATAAATTGAAGATTATAACAGTGATAGGCAATGGGGGGGTAACCCCTCTGTGAGTTTGGCCGAGGCTCAAGGACAGGGTTTTTAGGGGAAAAGACTGGGTTTTTTAGGGAAAAGTCCGTTTTTCTCAAGGAAAAAGCTTGTTTTTTTAGGAATTTTGTACCCACCTTGATTTGGTCAAAATTTTTGGCTTACCCCTTGTCGTTAGACTCATTGCCTTTCTCTGAGATAGGAGCACAGTTGGAGGAAACTGCCCTTGGATTTGGACTGAGGCTGACCCTTCCCCTGTTTTTCGATAACTTGGGTGGAAACTAGAAAAAGCGCTGTTATTGAGAGAAACAATTGAGTCATTGTAACCCTTATTTAGCAAAGTTTTAAGATTAGCCCCCTGTCGTCAGACCCATTGACTATCGTTGAGATTATAATTACAGGGAATCCCAAAAGTAACGCAAACTTTGAATGTTTTACTGTATAAAAACTACAGGGGGTACAATTTTGAGACAAGGCTTATTTAAAAGAGGGATAGTGGGGGTTTGATAAAAAAATATATGAAAAATATCTTGGCACAATTCAAGGTGCTTGATTCGAAAATGGTGAAATATTGACTTTTCTATTCGAATCTGAAACTACACAAAAACCACAGAAGTCACCGGATTGATTAGGGTCTAATTTGAAAGAATGTTGGAGGTTTGATAAAAATTTTATATGAAAAATATCCTGGCACAATTAAAGGTCCCAGATTTAAAAATGTTCAAATATTTTTTTATCGAAATTAAAATTTTTATGAAAAAACTTATTTTTTCCAAGCAGATGAAACTTTTTGAGATGTAAGTGATACCGGGGTTGTCATTCATCAATCCCAAGTAGATTATTTCGGTGAATTTATGTTTATCTAGAAATGGCACTCAAATAAAGTTTCTAGCATTTTCTTAATAGAAAAGTAAATATTTTAGAATTTTCGAATCTAGCGCCTTAATTTGGCCAAGATATTTTTCATATATTTTTTTTATCAAACCCCCACTATCCCTCTTTCAAATAAGCCTAGTCTTAAAATTGTACCCCGTGTAGTTTTTATACAGTGAAATATTCAAATTTTGCGTCACTTTTGGGATTCCTTGTATTTTCTGAATATCAATAGAAACCAATTAATACTGATATGTTTAGAACTCTATTAAAGCATCTTTTGTTTGTATATGAGGAAAAAAGAGAATATAATATGGCCAGAGGGGGGTCCAGAAGGAAGGTCGACCCTGGAATTTGTTCAGCTATCCCCTCTGCTGTTTGAGGGAAAATTGTGCGAAAAACTCGAAAATGGGGCAATTTTGGCCGAAAAAATTTGATTCATTGTACCCCTTTGATTAAATTTAGGCTAACCCTCTTCCCCCTTTGCCCGAACAAGTCTGGCCAACCCTGAGAATATAATTATATTTATGCAATGAACTAAAATTTAAATACAATTACTGTTTCAATGCAACGTTCTTACGATAAATTAATCTGGTTCATTTTAATGCTACATTAATTGGTGAATAAATCTAAATTAATAACTAGCAGACCGTTCAAAAAAAAAATGTTCGTATCGTAAATATCTTTTAAACCAGAAGGAATATTCCAATTCTGTCTCGGCCAAAATGTGTCTG